>JAMKCH010049211.1:0-11052 GCA_023653785.1 Ophioderma brevispina | reverse complement strand
ACAGAAATGGTCTAACCAAAACACAACACACCATAGCATTTATATTTAATTGTACAGACGTTATCACAAAAGCAAACAAAAGATCAAAACAAACACCACAACACCATGTACAAAAATACAAAAGACAAGGACAAAAACCACACTCACACATACAACAATAAAAAAAATCCTGGGCGGGGTATGGACATAAGCCAAAATCTTACACAATGATACATCATCTCAAAACCTAAAGAATTTTTGAAATGCGTACTCAGATTATTATTATGCTCTGCCATTTTATATAATTTTTAAATTGAACCCTGACCAACTTAAGCCTTGCAAACTAGGGTTTGATTGTTGGAAATCTACACCAGTGAATATGAAATTTCAAGAGAGAGGATGAGGAAATTAATACAGGATGATGTTCAGTGATAGTTGGACTCCACACCAATACATTTGAAATCAACAGATCACCAGTGTTCTCTCTAATAAAAGTGAGGTTTCCCATAATCCAGACATTGGATTACAATCACAAAACAAGTGACAAGATGTTTCATTAGAATTCTTACAGAAGAAACATAGAGGGGAGTCCTTTTGGCAATTTATTAAGAAATGGTTGGGCAAATTGCCCGTGAAAAATTTTAAATAAAATGACCTCAGCTGGGTCTCAATGATACATTTGAAATATTATTAGCGTAGTTGAAACAAAAGCTGTAGATGAAGATAAATCAACTATAAAGAAGGTTCCTCTCCACCATGCCCGTCACGCAGGGGGGTGGTGTGGGTGGTGTCGCCACCGCACCCCCCCCAAATTCCACAAAAGGGGCAAAAAGTCCACTTTTTGCTGAAAATTTTGATAAAAAGACCAAAATTTAGAGAAATTTTGACACGGAAAATTTCCACTTTTTGGTGAAAAAATGGTTCAAAAGGTGCAAAAAAGGACCATTTTGGGGGGTTAGGTCCACTTTTACCAAAAAAGGGTCCACTTTTTCGAGAGAAAAAATCCACTTTTTGTGAAGTCACCGACACCCCACAAAACTAAATCCTGCGTACAGCCCTGCTCTCCACTCTCCCAAAGGCATACAAATGGACTTACTAATGTCATGACGTCAGGTCCTATTGTTACCTGCTGAGATATATAGGACGTGAATTCGCTCCCATGGTACCCGGGCTTTTGCGCTCCAATTAGCAAAGTTAAGGGAAATAATAACAGAGTATGAAAAGATTTCTCTCCCTTTAGGCACCGTAAAAGTTTTTTTACGTGTACCAAAATAAATATAATAAGGTTTTTTTTTAAATTAACAACATAGCTGTGAAAAAAATATTTATGAAAAACCACCTGCTCCTCGCCAATAATACTCTCATTGAGATAATTAGTTAATCTGGAATTAATAATGGACTGAACTATTGGGCTCACTGAAAGCTGGGCTTCCAAAGTACCGTTTTAAAATAATAGCAATTACGCTGTTTTTGGAATATTAATTAAACAAACTCATTTGCATACTAATATTGCCCGAAATAAGCCCGTAAATCTAATCAGTCGAGAACTCCAGCCCGCTCCCTTCCACCAAGTTACATAATCATAGCCCTTACGGAACTCCAGAAAACTTGTAAAAAAGAAAAAAACTAAAAGGGAAAAATTTTTGTTAATTAGGGCAAATGAGATACTTAATTAGCCTATTTTACGCCCAAAATCTAATCAGGTCGAAACTCGTGGACCGTTTCTTTCCACCAAGTTACATCATCATAGCCCTTACGGAACTCCAGATAAAGCGTACACAAGCCCCGAACAAGGACGTCAGGCAGACAGACAGCATGGAAAGACAGCATGACAGACAGACAGACGACAGACGGACGGACAGACAGACAGACAGACAGAAAGGGGAAAAAACAGACAGACAGACAGACAGGACAGACAGACGGACAGACAGAAAGACAGAAAATGATTACTAAGTCTCTGCGAACAAAGTTCAAGGCGAGACAAAAAAAAACTATTTTAATAATTAATAATAATTTGAATATTTTTAACATGCAACATATTCCGAAAAATGTGTACAAATGTCCATATACATGTGAAGTGCTAGCGCCATCCAGTATCGATGAGTTACCTAATCGACTCATAATCCATACAGTATGATGTAGTTGACCGCGGATGCCGTACATAAATTACACAGCACCACTATGCCAGTGATACCGATGAGTACTTGATTTCATGCACAATGCCTCCTCTCTGATTGAGTAGCTTCCCGCATTTATTTAGGATCCCTGATCAGCCCCATTAAACAGAAGACCTCATAAGGCAGAATTTAATTGTAACAATTATGTGAATCAAACCAAAATAGGCATGCCATATGGCTTGATTTATATAGAGCCTCTATCAGGTTTTGCCATTTTTTCTTCTGCCAGGTAGAAGATTAATCCTGAAAATGACCCAAAACCAATGCAATGTACACAGTTCTTAAATTATATGTGCACAGCACACCCATTGTTTACACTGAGTCAGCTGTAACCACAGCTTTTCTATTTATAACACAGATAGGTACGCCCCGTGTTGAAGATAGGCGGCCACCGTAAACCTGTTTGAAATAATGATAAATATTCATACGGTCATCCATTCGAAACGCGAACGCGTACGCGCATGCGCGGTAACCTGTTGGCATGGAAACGGTACATCGTTCTATGCAAATGCTGAATTATGAATAAATTGGTACACCACGTATGGAAATAGGGATATATGAATAAATTGTACACCACGCCATGGAAAATAAGTATGCCCTGCGGGAAAAGATGGTTACGGCTTGTGAGCTGGCGTTCGCTATTTAGTGTTATTAGAAATCGGTGTCTGAACTGATACCATTATTGAGTGTAGGAGTCTCATTTCCATGACCATGGCCAGTGAGTAATATACCCTAGCTACTTGCACTGGTCAGTTAGTACATAGCACTATACTGGGGTCTTATATGAGACGAGTCTTCACTAAGCGTTCGTATGGTAGCAGTATGTATCAGTTTTTCTGATTGGTTGGGTCAGAATTGCACATTTTTGCCGACAAATTCTGCTTGTAGAATGACTTCTTTAGCCAATTTTATCCAAAAATAATACTTCCAAGTTATAACTATACAATTGTGGTAACAATACATGATATATGGTAGATTTTAACACGGTAGCATAAGAACTAATTCATAATGCAGACTAATTATTGACATGTGTTTAGTTAACAGGCACAACTTTTGTACAGCAATATATGGACAGATATACTACACAATCGTGATGCGGTCTTTGCATTGGACAAGAAATTCCATTAAAAGGGCATCCCTTGATAAACTGTAGCTTGGTGTGATTCTATTCAAAATAATCCCAGATGTACTATAAAGAGTAACATGAAAATGAATGCCTTTTCTTTCACATTTAAAGGTTGATCATTAGATTGATGCCTAGCCACCGTATTCATTTCAATAGCATTCCTCTTTACTATGTACTTATAGCTTTGTAATACAACATTTTAAACTAAAATCGTGCTATCAAAAGCAGAGATTGTCTTTTACGGACCGGTTGTTAAAAAATCTGAATCTGGATTTACATCATCCATGACTGCGTCTAGCAATTTTCCATATATACATGTGTGCGGAAGGGCTATTTTGAAGTAACCCTATTTAAGCTTTGTTTCCAGTTCACATGGCCAAAAGTCACTTCAGAGCCATGAGCTGTCAAGCAGGGTCCACCCAGGGTCATAAGTGCCACAATGGGACCAATTAAAAAAGGTAGGGTCAAGTGTCAGTTAATCTTAATTTCATGCATTATGTTCCATCAAAGTCTTCAGGGCATAATCAGAGGGTGTTTGAGTCGATCCCACAATGCACCCAGTTTTGGGAAATTTCACCTCAATAGGGTATGTGATCAATAAAAAGCATATTCGTAACACATAAAAAACCCGAATTTTAACGCTCATTTAGGCCCCACAAAGCATTAGTACTAGGGAATTGTTTGCATGATTATGAAAATTCTTGTGGTTCTTAACTTTGGGAACACTTTTTATCCCTAAGTACTGACTGTGTTTAGTACAGTACGTATAGGCACATTGCAATGCATCATGGGATGATTCAAAAAACACCATCTGGGGGCATAATATTATGCCCTCCGCACAGAGCGTTAAGTCTGCAGGGTGTAATATTCGCTCTCCGCCCGAGGTTAAGGTCCTGCAGGGTGTAATATTACGCTCTCCGCCCAGAGCGTTAAGTCCTGCGGTGTAATATTACGCTCTCCAGCACAGAGCCTTAAGTCCTGCAGGGTGTAAATTACGCTCTCTCCGCACAAAGCATAAGTTATGCAGGGTGTAATATTCCGCTCTCCGCACAGTGTTAAGTTCTGTGGCAGGGTATATATGCTCTCCACACAGAGCGTTTTTCCCCACCCCCCACGCCCATTCTGACCCAAACCCTGGTGTAATATTACGCTATACGCACAGAGCGTTAAGTTCGGAAGGGTGTAATATTACGCTAGATGAACAGAGCTTAAGTTCTGCAGGGTGTAATATTACAGCCTCAGCTGTCAAGTGTCAAGAGATATCTGTACTTCCAGATCTGAGAGAATTCAAGGTATGATTTCTTAGTATTAGTATAGATTCAAATTAATGTCGAGGGGGAAATGAGGATGAGAAAAATCTATTATTTATTTTAATATTTGTATTATTTTGTTTTAAAAAGGTGGATACCCAACCAAAATTATAGACTGTCAAGTGTTTTTTTTGTGCTTTTCATACACTTTGACATTTGAAGAAAGGTTAATCATTCTTTTGGATTCTGTACATTTTTCCAATAAACACAATGTGCCTGACCTCATATACGGTCACAGACCAATACCTTGCACCCCCCCCATCCAATTGACATAAACTTCCCCTAAAGGTGTTGTTCCGAATTTAGTCTATTGTGTTCTCTACTTGATATGAGGCCTGGCACTTGACATACGCCCCATCAAGTACCGTGGGAAACGAACTTGCGGTTTGATGGTAGAAGCAATAAATTCTATTGCAAAGCCATATTCAATACTGTGCTAATATTGATGGGTTAACCATTAAAATAGCGTTTTTTTGTTATATCTTGCGAATTGAAATGGATTGGGGCTCAATTTCAGGACGACAATGAGAAAAAATACTGCCGTCATCTGATATCAAAATCGCTAATTACTCCTGGGTAAATCAGAGGGTCCAAGCGATCAGAACACGCACCTTAACGGTGGGTGACCCAATCATGGTTGATTTAATAGTTTTCTCCTCACATGGAAGAATATCATCCAAACAACGAATACAAAATTGGAGTTTAAGCACCCAGCCGTTTGATAGCATAAGCAAAAATGTGCCAAAGGACAGTGTGCATTATAAATGTGGATATACCACATTTTGAGACATTTTTCTGGCCTTAAATGTTCAGTGGGTAGGAGAAAATAGGGCTTTTCACACTGGAGCTGGGTGATCGATTGACCTTTTGTATCGAGCGCTGTTTTCTCAAGGACTAGTGCAGCTGTTTTCGGAGGTGTAATAGACCACGCATCGGCATAGCGCAGTAGTTACGATGTAAAAGCTTTCCAAAGTAAGGATTTAATGAGCTGCTGATTTCACAAAATACTTCTTTTTGAGGCATTAACAGCAGTGGTTTAGTTGACTTGTTTATTGCTGAGTCTATGGCCAATTTTATGGATATGACTTGTCCCCTGTTGTTTCCGCACAGAAATGTTAGTTTTGTGATTGAAATTGAACGGACTGAGAAGGAAATTCAACATGGAAATCAAAATAGCTGAAGTGAAAAACGAAATAAAAATACAAAATTGTGTGTGTTTTTGTGTTTGTTGTATTTTAGGAGACAACAGCACATGTGTGTCAGAGTGTGCGAGTATACAATGAATTGGTAGAGGTTTGAAGTCCGACGGCGATCGATCGCCAAAGTTGATCGATCACTGGATCAGTGTGAAAGCCCTTACTTATTTGACTTTCGTTGAGCCACCACTGTGAGTTGGATGGGGAAAAGTAGGGGCCGAGGTGTCGCGATCACCCATGTTTCTTTAGATATTGTGGTTCTAAATGAGGGGACCACATCATGTGTATCCTAATTCCACAAGAATATTTTTTTCACTACATTTTAGGAAGTCAAATATATAAAAACCGATACCAAGATGAGAAGGGTTTATGCAAAGATCAGAAAAAATGACAGCAAACTGTCACTTTGCCAACAGCTGTGCTTAGTGTACAACGTTGTCACCAAAAGTGAACCACATGCCAGCAACTCCCAGGCGTCTCAAAATCTACACAGCGTTTGAAAGATTCATTAATTATGACAAACCAGAATCACAACAAATATACAACAGTGACACACTTTTGAAAACTTATGTGGATTATTTATTCCGTAACACTCATCCTGAGTAATTTTATGAATTTCATTGTGGACAATATGATTGTTCTCAAAAATTGAATTTTCCACTGGCGCACGTCTCTCAAACTATAGCATGCATACAAATCATGACCTGTGTAGGTCTTTATGGCAAGATTCCACAATGGATTTTCTGATTTTTGCAGAGGTAATGGCGCTCGCATGTCCCTACTTATAACAATGTCAAAAAATTGAGTTGCAATTGCTTAAAATTGTTCTAAAAAATAAAATAGACAATTTGCACGGGTAAACAGCTGTCTAAACAGTTGCATCTTACTTATTTTAAGAAAAAGTATGATTCATGAAACTCTTTTTCACTTTACATTATTAAAGACACATCAAGTGCTTTGAAAAAAGATTTGAAATTTGCAGGAATAGCTTCAAGATGAAGGATAAGTCTGTTAGAAGTCTCATTAGTTACTTTCCAACTGAAGAATTGACAAAAAGGAAGAAAACGGTCAGTGTTCCAAGATAGGATTCCCCATTCAATTACAGGGGGGATATATTTTTGGTGTGTAAGTGTCCGAATGGACAGTAATGACTAAACATTTCCGATTCGGTCCTTATTAGGTTGCTTCTGGTCTGATCATTTGCACGGGTATGTTAGGAAACCTGTACTTGCTTTCATACATGCAAAAATCTGATTTTGATGATTTTTTCAATTTTTATTTAGAAATCACTGATAGGGCCTTTAAGTAATGTTCAAGCTTGGCCAAAACTTTATTTGGAATATTGTTGTTAAAAACTATGACCACTACAAAATGAACGAAAAAGATGCTGGCCAATCTGCCTATCGAAAGACGCACACAATTGATTTCAGGCCATGATTCACTATGTTACAGTGAAGATGACACCATTGATTTCAGACTATTATTAGCATGCCAAAATTTGGAAGTGGCTCAGAGGCGTTTGGAACCAATGCCATAATGCAGTGCAATGCAGTGGGGGGTCAGACACAATTACTCGATTGGGCATTTGGGATTTCCAAACGGTTTTCTATTTAGGGATTCTTACGGGCATTTTCTACGCAGCCTCGGTCCCAGTGACATTGCAAATCTCTTTGAAACCTGCGTTCAAAAGATTTTAGTAAATCTCGATGAAATTAGGAAAAAATATTGACGTCACAACTCCGTTGAGGTAGAGGATTAACCTGCACTGCAAAACAGTGTAAATTCCAATAATGGTCATTTACGATGTAATATTCGGGACCAGCTATAGCCTAGTCCAAGTCTTGTCCGATGTGCGTAAGAGCCACCCTCCTACCGTGTACCGTTAAGCCTTTGATAAAGACTAGTGTCAGTTTTATGCGGATATTGATGCCGATTTTAATTCACCGTGCTGTGGAGTTGCTAACACGGCTGTGAAAGAGGCATGTTCCCAGTTCAGTGCAAAGAATGTCCGAAAAAAGATCCATCTTTCTTCAGACTCTCAAAAAAAAAATAAAAATCTGAAGGGGCATCCTTCCCCCTCAACCCCCACACCCTTTTGAGCTACACCCCTGGTGTTTTTGTCTTAAAGTTTAATGCTCAGTAGACTCGAGTGCAGCAAATGCCGAAGGTGGACTAGGCATATTTATTTATTACATTTTGCTGATCTTAAATTGACATTCCAATCTTTTAAACAGTACAGGTATTTTCCTTTAAACATCCGTTTCTGTTTTTTGCTGCATTTGGCCCCAGCAGTCGGAATAGTCGCCTTATCCTCTTTGTCTTGCCAAACAGTTTCTCCTGCTGAGCTGAGACCTGAAAATAACAATAAAACTTGAGATTAAAAATAAAAAAAATAAAAAAAATAAAAAAAATAAAAAAAATAAAAAAAATAATCTAATTTTTAAAACTTTCTCTACTGTCAAGAGCAAGTGCAAATTTAGAAACATCCTTAAATTCTACTTACTCATAATCAGTGGGTAGGATTGTGTATTTACAGGTAATTCCATTGGTGGTCACAATCCAATTATAAATGATATTGGAGAGTGTCCTCATTACAAAGTGGCTACATACATGTGCATACATTTTGACAGTGGGAATACTTTTGCCTTTTTAATTAAAATAATCAGAATAGGATCAATTCATGTCATTAACGACTGTAACTAAATTAAGAATGAGAATTAAAAACATGATTTGTTTAAGGTATCCAATATCATATCATATTGGATGGGGCAATCCAAATTTTAATCACAGTGCCACAGCATTCACTACTCAAAATATTGAACTATCAATCCAATATGACATGATCTGGATAAGCAAAACACAATTGTATCTTTTATTCTCCGAGTATAAGGTTTATGCAAACAAACAAGAATTATGTGATGCATAACAAGATGGACCCCAAACACACGGATTTTGGCCTCTTGGTTTAGCTGTTGTGGTTTGTACATTTTATTAAAAATATGCAATGAGCTCATAAATATTCAGAACCTGCCCAAAAAGTATACAGCAATGAGCTCCATCTTGTTCTATAACCTTGCCAATTGGAAGTTAATTGACGAGTTGGTTTTAGACTGTCGAGTGGCTTAATCATGTTTCATTGAAAATATGCCAATGAAAAATTAATATCATAGCCTGCCCAAAAAGTATGCAGCACACGGCTATCATCTTTTATCACCCTGCCAATTTGGATTCATAGATGATTCTGTAGACCATAGAGTGGATTAATGATTCTCGGCCCGTGGAGATAGAGCACTGCGGGGCACCCCGAATCCCCGAAGTTCCCGGACCGGACCGAAACCCGGCGTCGGGGTGCATTTTAGCACATTATTACCCGGTTCCGGTCCGGGGATCATTTGGACGGGTCGGGTAGGGTCGGGCTATGTGGCTTTCAGTCCGGGGAATAATTTTAAGCTGTTAAAAGATCAGAGCAACATATATTAAAATGTATATCTGGGATTGGCCTAGTTTCATCTAATTCTGCAGCATCACCGTCGCATTTTTCCCAGGCTACGGTTTTCTGACCCTAAGTGTATGCAGTATTGGGAGTGCTCCGCCCCCATTTCTCAAAAGGTTTTGTCCTGAAATCAATCTTACCCTACTCCATGACAGCATCTAAGAATCTGCGTAAATTTAAATTGACTTCTCTAAATCCAGTTTCCCCAGTAAAAAAAATCCAAAGTGCTTCGTTCATACAATAGATTCGCGAGTTTTGCCAGTTTTCATTATCTTTCAAACATATACTCATATAGCATAACAATCAACACTGCAGGCCTCCGCCTGATTCTCTACCAGATCATTGTCGCTTCCCCCATATCGGCTGAAGAGATCGCTGGTTTTTGGAAAACTTGTAATTCCCTGTAATATGAAGAAAACGAGGGAACCATGCAAACGTCGGACAGGGGGTAAGACAGCACCTAACAGCAACAGCGAATTCCTTGAGTCGGGAACCACAAGTCGCATCTGATCGTTTCGATTTCGAAATTTGAAACATTGCCTTTATTTTAAAAGATATATTTTTTTTTTTTTTTTAATTTTAACTTTTGGAAAAAATGGGCCCATGTCTAAGAATTTTCTTCTGCGAAAAACTAATCTAATTGGGACTTGTATACTAACATATACTCGTCTAATTGCCGTCTTGTGTCCTCCCCGGTTAACTTCGACATTAAAATTGACATCAAAAATTTACTGTACTGGACATGTCAACAAAAGACCAGCAGACTTTTCCTATACAAAGAGAACTTCTACCTGAATGAACTATTTTTATTGTCGTACTCGCATCACGGTAAAACCCTTCCGTAAGTTCCGTATCCAATAACCTGTATTAGGAGTCCGTTTTGAAAATTATTTTTAATTTGGAACACCCTACAAATTAGGTATCATTTGTAAGGTAATTAAAAAGAAAAAGAATGGTGCATAAATCAGCTCATCTGAAAAGTATGGCAGATTTCCTTGCCTATTCATTAATGTTAAGGGGTGTGGACTTTTGTTCTGTTCAACCGACCCTCCCCCCTTAGGCCACCAACGGAGTGAAAACACCTTAGGCACTTCATAATTCTGCCCGTTTTAAGGTCCACATGAGCCACAAAAAAGGATATTCAACATTCTTCTGAGACAACTTTTTTTTGAGTCAAACTTATTTTTTATTTGGCCTACAACACTGTTGTGGATGTATTCACAGAATGTGTATATTTTAGATACTTGTGTGTTTCAATCAAAATTGCCTCTGAATGTGTACAGATCTTTTTTTTTTGCAAGAGAACCAGGCCAAGCTGAAGAAACTAGCAAAGGAAAAAAAATCCAGCCCATTTATCTTTAGGTTTTCTTAATAGGAACACAAGCTTTTGAAAACATCAAAGCTTCAAATCAAAGGAGTATTTTAACTTTCAAAATTAGTCAAACTTATTGTTTCACACGTCAACATAGTATAATACAGGGCGGATTAATGACATTATGAGATGTATTTCTGCAACTTATAATTGTTTTACCTTTGGTCTTCTATTTGAATTCAATATTTGTTCATGAAATGACATACATACGCCTTTATATGAAACATCAGGTCATTTTAACACCTGTTTATTTTGGTTGAGTTGTTCAAACATGACTCCTTTTTGTTGGGGAAACACTGGACACACCCAGACATGCAGTAGAATATAACAAATGATTTATAATATACACACCCTTTTTGAAAAATCCCATGCCTCATGTAATACCACCACACACACTAT
>JAMKCH010049210.1:0-16346 GCA_023653785.1 Ophioderma brevispina | reverse complement strand
CAAGGACTGACTGCAACTCTGCCTACGTCGGCGAATCTGCCAGGCCATTGAACGTTAGAGTCTCGGAACACCGCAGACCTAGCACTTGACACTCCTGTCGGCAGGCCACATGTAACTGGGGGGAGTGAATGCTTAGACAGGCGACTGGTTCCCGGGGGCTAAGAAGCTCTTTATATCAGAACGGAGAAAAGTGATCTCAACAGGGACCATGCAGGGCCCGCCATAAACTTTCTGGAGTTTACAACTCACTATTACATCAGAAATTGTCACGTGATTTGCTTCACAGTCCGATGGTTTCTGACCATAGACTGCATCTATCACCAGTTTCCATCAGTGTTGAACAAGGAATAGTGATACATTCCGAAAGCTCTGAGTTGAGCAAATGTTTTGGCTTTGAGAACGGTTTAATTTATTTCAAGCCGTACTTTTATAGGTTATGATGTTTTTAGACACAAAATATGTATTTCGGATATTTTAAAAGAACATGACGTCAATCATATGGCAGCCAAAAACGTGAACATCTTCAAAAAATACGTGACACAAATTTTATAAGATTCAGAGAAGTATACAAGCCTTCAAATCGAAATCAATGTGTCAATGACATAGCCCTGTACGTTTTATCCAACCAATGTATAACATACATTTCATTTGTTTTAAATTCGCCCAAAATCGAAATAAAACTTATAGTGTTCAAATTGGTCCCAAAATACATAGAGTTACATTTTTTTTTCACTAATTTGTACTCGATTTCTAATTTAACCCATTTTTAATTTATCCGGATTACCTGGTAACACTTTGCTAGGACAGAGGTACCTTTCGAATTGTTTTCATTGACACAATCATTTAATACTTAAGGAATATTTAGAAATTTGCGTCAAGTATTTTTTTGAAGAATATTCACGTTTTTGGCTGGCATTTGATTGACGTCATTTACAACTTTAAAGTATCAGAAATACATTTATTGGGTGTACAAATAATCTAGTACTTCCTGTTTTATTTTTCCACATCGCAGGTATTTGCTGTTATATAGGAGGGCTATTTGTAAATATTAGATTTGGCTCCAGTTTGAATTTGAAGTATGACTCAAGGTTACAAGTGCATTTGTTTATGACTTTTTTTAAAAAAAAAAAAAAAAAAAAAAAATAAGGGTTTTTTGTGAATTAATAGATAGTAGCATTTATGGCGGACGTCATCTTGTATTTCTCAAAACGCCCAACGGTGCCAAGGTGGCACCCGGCAGCTTCTTATTCTACATACTACACACCCTAATCGATCATTTTCAGCAAAATAATTGTTATAACCAACTTAACTGTAAGGCCATAACTGGACGATATCTCTCCGACTAATTTATGGATGTTACCAATATTACGAGGAACTATACACGAGCTATTTTAACCCAACAGGTCCTCTACCTTTCGATTTTTGGATTCTCCCAGCTAGAGGTGATACTTTTCAAACAAGATTTTTGTTTTGTAATGTTTTTTGTATGTTTAGTTTCGCAACCATAATACCAACTTTTTTTAAAGTTTTTCTTGTCTTTCATATTTTATGACAAATCAAACACCAACTCCACTAAACCAACACTAAAATCAAGAGACACAAGGAAACTGATAAAACAACTCCCCACACCACCTCACCGATCTTACAAAACAAACAAATCAAAAGACAACAAGGGACGCGATAAAACAACTAACTCCACATACATCCACACCGCTCTCATAGAAAAACAGATGGCTTTCCCACACAACAATGCCGAACAAAGTAAATAAAACAACAACCAAGGTTCAAATGATAGACAATACATGCAAGTACCTAAAAACCTATATTAATCAGGAAGGAATAAAGTCCTTCTGGAAAAATAACAGTGCGGCTCTGGTATTTCAAAGAATTTAATCCCACCCCAACAATCGTGCACTACCAATCACCTATGGATTTGAAAACGAAAGAGACGACTGGGAAATAACTAAAGGCATTCTCCATTTCCGAAAATTATTTGAAGGTTTTCTTCTGTGCGAATAAAAACTCGTTATTACTTTTCTTACGATGAAGTTTGCAATCTGTAAATAAACATTGCTCGAAACATAAAAATAGACATGCCAGAAATAGATCATCAGGAACCACGTGCCCAACAAAATGCCGGCTTAATGAATTCATAGTCGGTATATAGATTTGTATGAAACACAAAGGGCTTTCCACCTGGGAAAATTTTGGTCACATTCACAAAAATGGAAAGTATTTTGGGGTTTGTATTGAAAAAGGAACGTCATAAAATAACAAATAATATAATAATCATAATAACAAATCATTTAGATGGCCTTTACAGAGAACACAGCAGCAACTTACAACAAATACTAAAATACGAAATTAAATATAAACAACCCAAAAAAAAAACCTCCTCACCCCCTGAAATTTCGCTTTGTCAAGTTCAAACGATACATTGGTTAGACATTTGGGATATAATCTTCTTCTTCGTGATCGTGGTTCCAAACACTGTGGCTTCTCAAATATGATCCAGCCAGAGATGGGTAACAACGGCTGGCTGCTTCACTGAATTCCGCAGGTCCTTGTTTGTTGCATTGTTGCTCGCAGCAGTGGGGCGACCAAGAGGTGTTCCATGGTCTGTGGTGCTGTTCCCACAACCACAGGTAGTTCCTGATTGCTTCCAGATAGCCCCACTTCTGCAAGTGGGGGGGAGGAAGGGCATGGAGGCGGATGTAGAAACCTTGCGGGCCAGTTCTGGTTCTCAATCTATGAGATGAGGCAAGCAATCGCCATTCACCCCCGCCCATGAGGATCATCTCCAGGTGGGAATGCTCACCAGTTCAATACCGATAGATGTTTACTTTACTTGACTTGGTTGATGGCAAGTCTTCTTTCCACAAGGCGACTCTCTTTACCTCCCTTAGAGACTGTTTTCAAGAGGTTGGCCTTGGCTTAAGAATTCTCATTCTCTCTAGATTATGCGGTTGGCAGCAGTAATCTTCCAGACATAGGGTCTTTCACATTAGATATTTGGGCAGCTACGCTCTTGCATGCTCGCTCCACTTCGACGGATGTCTGGTGGACAATTCCTGCTAGGATGAACAAGTTTTCCGTGTTTTATGGAACGAGGCATCCTTATAAGCCGTCATGAGGCATTTAAACTCGGTACGCTTCGGGCATGGGTTTGCTCTCCCTACAGGGCAGGCAATACTCTGGGCAAACATGAGTAGCACAGGGCAAGTGCCGCGATCGTAAAGGGTAATGGGCGAGCACGCCCATCTGTGCCAGTGATTTGTTCAAGATGTTATTGCTGAACTACTTTACTCTCGTCTTCTCTCCAGGTGGTCTTATAAGAGAGAGTGCGGTCCAAGTGACTCCTAGGTAGACAAGAGGGGTTATCACAGTGATCCAGGGGAGTTGCCAGACGCAGTAACTTTAAAATGACGTTTGGCTTCACGGTTGCGTAAGATGGAAAGCACTGGCACACCAGTGTTGGTCTTAATGATTTGCACGTAGTGGGTTGGTGGGAGTAACAATAGTCAAAAACTCATCCAGGCCTTATAATAAGAGTGAGTTCATCCAAAGCTTTGGAGAGCTCTCTTCAACAACGGTGAAGTCGGCATGCTTGTGCGCTAATTCCAAGATCGTCTGCATAACAAAACACAGGTTCCTGCCCTCCAGGTTGGTCGTTGGTAGATATGTTGAACAGGAGAAGAGCAAGCACCTCCCTTGTGGTAGAACCATTCTTGAGCCTCCTACGCCATCGGCTCTTCTTCTTCGCTCCTAGCTGAACAAAGAACAGCCTCTTAGCCAGCAATCCACGGATAACTCAGCAGCGGTGTCCTTGGTAATTTTCCAGGATCTGATGGAGTAGGCCATCTTGTGATGAAAACATGTCGGATGCTGCTGAGAGGTCGACGAACATAACTCCCGGTTACCATAATACGCCCGTCTCGAAACCATCCTCAATATGTTGATTAGGTTGAGTACGTTGGCTTGTTGGTTGAGTGTGCCTGGCGGAAACCTTGATTGTTCTGGTATGAGTGGTTCGGCCAACAGGCGATATCACAGGTTAGATACGAATGAGCAGGAGGCGTTCAAAAAGCTTGTATATGGCCTGAAGAGTGATATAGGTCTGTAGCTCTTAGGATTGGCTGGATCTTTCCCATGCTTAGGAGTGCCATAACATTTCTTTCCTCCAGATCTTTGGGAACCTGTGGAAAATAAGGCGCATTGTAAGCTCAAGAAGCCATCCTTTGCTACTTTACTTCTGGGCCAAGATTGTTTAGAGTTGCTGATTAGAGAGGGTGGCAATGCCGACTGCTTTTCCTGTTGAAGTGGGAGCACTACAATACCGGATTCCAAAAAAACAGTCGTCATGTTGAAGGCGGGGGAAACCAGGGTCACCACTATACCTCTTATTGTCTAGTTGGATCTTCTTCTTGTCGTTCTTGCCTGGCACTTGCCCATTTTACAAGCAGTTGGTGGGCACTTGGTTGGTGTAAACATTTTGGCTGCTGGGAGGTTCTGTTGGATCCCCCCCCTGCGGAGCGTTCGGATGTAGACCATGCTTTTTCTTGCTGTTTATGGTCATAGCGGTGGATTCAATTAAAGTGTGCCAGTTTTGATCTTTTCCTGAGATCCTCTCTCGAGACTTCCTTACCTTTAGCAGTTGTTTCAGCCGAAAAAGATCAGCGTCAAACATGGTGATATACTCTTGATATGCTGTAGCACATTCCTTGGCAAAGGCCCTGGTATTATTCCGTCCTACATCCCGCTGGGTATGAATACTCCCCGTGCAGTCTTGTTCCCTAGTGGGATATAATAAAGGTGGTGCCATTGATTATACGTATTTTTACCCTAGGCATTTGGTGGCGACTCGACTGAAAATTGTTGAAGTTATGCCCACTTCAATACACTTCCCGAACCCATCCCTGGATTGAAAGTTTAAACCTATTGCCCAGCATACTCTTTCCAATGGAAGTCAGTGCAACCCGCTTCTTCTCTGCATTACTAATTCTCACTAATTCTTCCTTCTCTATAGGGTTTAACTACTGCCACTTTTAAATCATGGGTTTGTCCGGTCAAGTGGCCATAACTTCAACAATCCCGCTTCCAGATTATATCCCTAATGTTTATCAGATGGTAAAGGTTTGCAACTTGCTAGAAAAAATTCAGGGGTGGGGAGTATTGTTTTTGTGGTGGTTTATTGGAAATCTGCAAATTATTTCGCAACTTTGAGATCAAAATAGTGATTTAAAAAAAAACCTGTCCATAATATAAGGACTTACAAACCCTAGCCCTTAAAGAGCATAATCACTGACATCATAGGGGACCTAATCTGTTCAACACCTTATCACAAAGATATTACAGAGACACTAAATAAAAGGCAAAACGAAGAATCCTCTGAAGAAATGGCCGTTGAATGAATGAAGTGTCTATATGAACTAGATGGTCGGGAGCCAAGTCTGTCTGGCCTTAAAATTCGATTTTGTTGCACCCACCGGTGATTCAATTTTTCCCAATACACATTGAATGGCGTGGTTCCCCTTACTATGATAGCAGTGGGGTAACAGGCGGGGGGCAGGAGGTGGGGGGGGGGCATATTGCCCCCCCCCCCGACGACTTGGCCGGGGAAAAATTGAAAAATCAATGCTAAATCAGTCGTTTTTTAGCCCTCTACCGGGAAATGGCCTTTTTTTGACCCCCCTGAGAGGCAAATTTCCCAAGAGTGGGAAATTTGCCCCCTCAGAACGGACAGAGGCCCGTTACGCCACTGAGTATTAGGGATGTTTCCGCCCAGAAAAGCTGCGCTTCGCGTGTTACTGCCTATTTTCAAAATGGCGGCCATTGTTTTATGAAAACTGGCATTTGTAATTTCAAGATAATAGAATTTTATCCCCCGGACTAAACGAAATGAGGCTTTACCTTCCTCCTGAGTAAGCTTAAACATTTAAGCGTAAGCTGGGGCACATCAAGCAAATGTTTTGTTTAATGAACTTAAATTGCAAACTGTTGGATAACTAATGTGAGTGATATTTTGGGACCTCCCCAGAAAATTATGACATTGGTATTTTTCCCGCCATGGTCTTAATATTCAAAACTTAGCGGAGGTTATAGACTCGGCCCTCCAGGGGACCTAAATTAAGAAAACCTCCGCTTATTTTTTCGACTTATAATCACAACAACTGCGCTGACAGCAATTTTCTCTCATGCTCTGACAATTGACAAACTATTGAAAATAAAAACAAAACTGCTATGCCTATTTATTTCTAAGAAGGGTATCTTTTAATCTTGGACTGCTTGAGCCGAAGTGTCTCCAGTATGTAGTCTGCGTTTAATGTGATAACGTGACGTTGTCGCTCCGTCCATAGCTAGAACCCCGTGACTTGCAGTCCGAACGTTGGCAAATCTTTTCTATATGCTTCGTTCTAATTTTTTAAGAATTGGATTGAGCGCTGAATTCAGTAACATCGCTACACGGCCTACCCATGCAGTCTCGGCAGTATTTGCGTTCAGTATAAAGACTTAGAAGTTCAATGTCATCAAGAAAGAAAATTGGCTACGTTCCTTACTTGAAAATGGAGCAAGGCATATGAAAACAGTTCCATTAAGAAGCACATCGTTGCAACTTGGTCTCGTTCTTAAGAAGCACAATGACTGCAATTGGGTGCCGTCAATTGAATGATCTCGCACTCAGTGCTTTGATTATTTTCCGCATACAGGAAAATGGAAAATAAACTGCAAGAAAGAATGTGTAAAGTCAACATTTGAGAACTTCCAACCACCAAGGGCAACTGGTTTCAGTTTTGCAAATCGGAAATATTGAAGCCAATCCGTAGTATAAAGTGCTGATCATCCAATTAACATCAACGTTTCGACTCATGAATACAAACAAAAAGAGGCCCTGATCAACGGACAACGACCAAGATGTAGTAGCAAGAGGCATCGTAATTTCCCATTTTTTTTCCTTTGATCGTTGAGATGAGTCATTGGATGACAATGGCAAGTACCCTTTCAATGCCAACAACTGTGACGATAAACACTGACAGTAAAGATAACAATGTAAGGTTAACATAAATCGGTTAGGGCGCATTCAACCCGCATCAAAGGACGTGCCAATGTCAATTGGGGCGTTAACATACGAGAATATCCTTTACAGCTGCACTATACCAATGTCGAATCACTCACAGCAGATTGCACAAATAGAAATTGGTGATGGTACGCATATCTTGGATACTGTACACGACAAACAAGAAAGCGGCATTGCCAAAAAGGCGGGCCGAGATCAGAACTACTGTACAAAACCAAGAATACACTTTTTCTGAAGTGTTTAAATAGGTAAACTCAAACTTACTCGCCTTGAAAATGCAAGTCACATCCTTGCACACCACTGTAGTAATTCAATTTTTAGAAGATGAAGCCTTTGCCTCGGTGCCCAATGATACGGACTTGTTCAGTGACAGAATGGTTCTATTGAGCTGTATCATAGAATTAAATATTTGTCTTTGAGGAGGGCGCATATCAACCCGCTCAATCGTCACCCCCGACCTCGCTATCCTCAACTTGATCAAAGCATGGGTGTCACTTTTTTTGGCGCAGGGGCCGCATTGGTTGTATCCAATTGCGGGCCGCAAATAAATAATTCGGAGCTCTCAAAGTTTGGTTTATTATGACGTGCCTATAAAGTCTGGAATAGGACCCATATCTATATATCCATATTTGCCGAAAAAGGGAACCATACCTACCAGAGATGCAGATTGTGTCAAATTGTAACACACATTTTTTTTTAATTTTGTGGACCTTTTTAAACAAATTGGAAACTTTGGTTTTATTTGAGGAACTTGGACTAATTTTCAAGGTGTGGGGCGTATTTTTTTTTGTGGTGTTTTATTGGAATTTGACAATTTAATTTCAGGCAACGTTGAGAGTCAAAAGAGTGATTAAAACTTTCATAATATAAGACTTACCATCCCCTATCCGCTTAAAGATAATACGCACTGACAGTCATATTGTAACCTAATCTGTTCAACCTATCACAGATTATTACAGAGACCACTATAAAAGGTCAAACGAAGACCTCTGAAGAATTGCCTTTGAATGAATGCAGTGTCTATATGAACCAAAGATGGTCGTTAGCCACTTTCTGTATGGACCTTAAAATTCGATTTTGTTGCACCCACCTGGTGATCAATTTTCCAATATATCCACATTGAGGGCGTGTTTTCCCTTACTAGGCTTAAGCATTGGCGTACCCCTGCTGGGGGCTGAGTGGGGTTGGGCATATTGCCCCCCCCCCCGACGACTTTGGCCTGGAAAAATGCAAAATCATGCTAAATCAGTCGTTTTAGCCCTCTGACCAGAAAAATGGTCCTTTTGCCCCCCGGAGGAGGGCAAATTTCCCAAGATTGGAAATTGCCCCTCAGAACCGGACAGGCCCGTTACGCCACTGCAGGATAGGGATGTTTCCGCCGCAGAAAGCGCGCATTACGTGTAACGGCCTATTTCAAAATTGCCGCCATTGCTTTATGAAAACGTCATTTGTATTTCAAGATCGATAGAATTTTTATCCGGCGGACTAAACGAATGAGGCTTTACCTTCCTGAAAGTAACTTAACTTTCAGCGTTTAAGATGGGACATCACGGCAACATGTTTGTTTTAATGAACTTACAATTTGGCAACTGTTTGGATACGAATGTGAGTGATATTTTGCGGACCCCAAAAGAAAATTATGACATTTGTTATTTTCCGCACATGGTCTTAATTCAGATAGCGGAGGTTATATCGCCCTCGAGGGACCAAATGAAGAAACCTTCCTGCTTATTTTTTTCCGCCATTATATCCAACCACAACTGCTTTACATCAATTTTCTCTCATGCTCGGCCATGACAAACTATCCTGAAATAAAATACAACACTGCTATGGCCTATTTATTTCTAGTGTGTTTCTATTTATCTTGGACTGCTGAGCCGAAGGTGTCTCAGTATGACGTCCTGCGGGTTTAATGTTTGATACGTGACGTTGTCTCTCCTTGCCATATCTAGAACCTCGTGTCCTGCAGCCGAAAGCGTTTGCAAATGCTTTTCTATATCGCTTGTTTCTAATGTTGTAAAGGAATTGGATTGATCGCTGAAATTCAGTAACATCGCTACACACCTACCCATGCCAGTCTCTGCATATTGCTTATCAGTAGTAAAGACGAGAATTTCAATATCATCAGAAAAAAAAATGCTACTGTAATTACTTGAATTGAGCAAGGCAATGAAGAAACAGTTCGCTTAATAGCAACATCTTGCACTTGGTCTCGTTCTTGAAGCACAATGGACTGTCATTTGTTGTGCCGTCAATTGATGATCTCGCACCAGTGCTTGGATATTTTTTCCCATACTGTAAATGGGAAAATAAATGCAAGAAAGAACTTGTAAAGTCAACAGTTGTGAGAACATTCCAACACCAAGGGCAACTGTGTCAGTTTGGCAAATCGGAAATATTGAAGCCATCCGTAAGTATAAATGGTCTGACAGCTCCAATTACACAAACGTATTCGATCTCAGGAATATCAAGACAAAGAGGCCATGATCAACGACAACGACCAAGATGCAAGATCCTTCGGTACTTCATATTTTTTTCTTTGATCGTGGAGAGAGTCATTGTGGATGACACAATGGCAAGGTACCTTTCAAATGCCACAACTGTGACGATAAACACTGAAGTAAGTACCCAGTGTATGTTACATAATCGGTTAGGGCGCATTCAAACCCCGCATCAACGGACGTGCCAATGTCAATTGGGGCGTTAAATACGAGAATATGTACTTTCACGCTGCACTATGAACCTGTAAATCACTCACAGCAAACGATTGCACAATAGAAATTGGTGATGGTACGCATATCGTGGATACGGTACAACGACAACAAGAAGCGGCATTGCCAAAGAGGCCGAGAATCACAACTACTGGTACAAAACCAAGAATCAAACATTTTTCTGAAGTTGGTGTAGAAGAGGAAAACTGCAACTTTCGCCTTGCAAAATGCAAGTCACATCCTTTCACATCCAACTGTAGCATTCATTTTTACGAAGATAGCCTTTGCTCGGGATGCCCAATAGTACGGGACTTGTTCAGTGCAGAATGGTTCCTATTGAGGGTGTATCTATAATTAAATATTTGTCTTTGAGGGCGCATATCACCCGCTCAATACGGTCACTCGCTATCCTCAACTGGATCAAAGCAGGGTGTCCAACCTTTTTTACGCAGGGGCCGCATTGGGTGTTCCCCACAGCCTATTGCCGCGTTGCCGCAAAAAATAATCGGAGCTCTCAAAGTTGGTTATTACGTGCCTATAAAGTCTGGAAGTAGGACCTCTATAATCTAAACCAATATTTGCCGAAAAAGGACCCATAGCAATACCAGCGATTTCAGATTGTGGGTCAAATTTAAACCACATTTTTTTAATTTTGTTGACCTTTTTAACAAATTGGAAACAGCTGGTTTTATTTTGAGGAAATTGGAACTAATTTTTCTTACATGTTAGGAAAATTTTTGGTTTTCAGATTTGGAATGAAAATTGGACTCATATTCTCAACAATGTTTCAAAAGTTCGTTTTAATTGAGGAAATCGAAGTAATTCAAATGAGAGCTTCTTAGCGGGCCGCAAATGGCAAGCGGGTCGCAGTTGGGACCCCACCCGGATTAAAGTGGTTTTAAGCCTGAGTAAGAATTGAATCAGCACGCAACTCTCTTGGAATTGACTGTAATTTTAACAGACCTTTGGTAATTTATACAAACTGAAGAAACCGGGGATTTTCAACGAAACCAAACACAAAGAAAATTAAACGCGATTTAACTAATTTTGTTGTCCTTTAGATTTTTTTTTTGCATAATTTCTGGACAAAATAAAAAATCTGTTAGAAAACTCTCTAGCGTTATTCCCGCAGTTACAAGAATAACTCTGCAAATTATAGCAAGCGACTCTACGGCATGGAAGAATTCATGTTTTTTTATTGAAACATTCATTTGCGCTGGCAGATATTACTTATTGTCATTGTCTTCGTAGACATTAAATGAAATTAGTTAATTTTAATAACGTACTCAACGAACGGCCTCGTCAAGGTCTCGTTCCATAATCGTTTCATCTGATTTCAATTTGTAATACGAAAATATTTTCTTAAAAGTTAGTATTATGGTATGGTTCTTCTCTGTCTTCTTGGCTAATGTCATTAATATTACATATTATATTAAGCGATAATTACAT
This sequence comes from Ophioderma brevispina, assembly GCA_023653785.1. Taxonomy (NCBI): domain Eukaryota; kingdom Metazoa; phylum Echinodermata; class Ophiuroidea; order Amphilepidida; family Ophiodermatidae; genus Ophioderma; species Ophioderma brevispina. The sequence continues at coordinate 5,111 of JAMKCH010049210.1, read as the reverse complement.
AAACTTGCTTGAGAAGTTACTTTGCTATTTGAAATCAAGTTTAAGATTCCATTTTCCCTTTTTTGCGAACGATTCATTTTGAAACCGCAAACATCAAATGTTGTAATTTTACAATTCTAATCCTTGTGGCAAGTATGCTATTATCCAATTAGATTTACTTAATAATAGTAAACGATGCTTGCGTCCTGTTCGCAAGGTGTCACTTATGCTCAAACAAGTTCCTGATCATATCTTCGGGAGTACCCATCATTGGCGGCAAAACCATACTCTTTTTTCGGGGGGGGGGAAGTCAAATTTACCCGCGTTTTCGGGGTTTTCGCCTGCGGGATTTTTTTCGTTCGTCGCGGGGGGGGGGAAAGTTCAAATTTCTGGGGGGGCAAAGTATCACTTATTGGAACCTTTTAACCAATTTTTTGGTGCCAAATCAGCTGATTTTTTCCCAAATTGGTAATTTTGGCCCCAAATCGCCGAATTTTTGCCAAAATCCCTCATTTTTCTATCGGCCCGGATTGGGGGGGGGGGTGGAGGATCACCACTTAGGGGGCAAGACAAAACATAGGGGGGCAAAGCACCCCATGCCCCCCGTGGCGCCGCCCACTGGTACCCATATCTTATCTCATGACGGTTGACCCCGGTTTTTAATTATTCTCAAAGGTTGTCTTATTTCACTAAAACAGAAAATAATAAACTCTTGATGAGACTAGACTTACCGGTACAGACAGAAAACGGGATCCCAGATTTCACTTAAGAATGGCAATTAATCGCTGCGACCTTCTTGTCGGAAAGCGATTTCGGACTCATTGAGGGCATAGCGAATGATGTGAGGTGTGATGCTGTCAAGGCACTCAGGGGGGGGGTAAAATGCAGATAGGATAGGTAGTAACGTATATGGTAATAAAGCACGCATCACAAACGTATACACAAACGTGGAATGCGTTATGATTCAAACGAAAACAGGAGTTTGGATAGACGAGCATAGAAACACATTTACAATTCATCCGTTATAACCAGTTAATTTTACAATTACTGTTAAGTATGAAAAGTCTATTGCTGCTAAAGTCTAAGTAGTTATGAACCACTTTTGATTTGAAATATATTGAAGAGTTTGATATAGCTGTTATTTTGATACAATCATCTTTTTAAATACCTTGGTATGATACCCATATTGCTTTAAAATACGAGAGTTCCAAGCTAATACTTTAAAATAGTTCTCATAAGAGGAGAAAATTTAATATTTAGATCGACAATATCATTTTTTTCAATCAAATTTATTTTAATATTGAATATCACACCCGTCTTTTCACCCTGTCCGTGTGTATGTTTGCTTGCAGAGTGTCACAATTGTCATTTTTCTTGTCTATTGGCTATTTTAATGTGTATCTTTTTTTCAGTATTGGACAGTCCCGCAAGGGGTATAGGGCCTAATCTCACTGCAATTAGTCCCGTTCGGGGTATATTTATGAAACTATAGTATGATTTTTTATTCCTGTAAGTTCATTAAAATTTTTGGGGCGGTTTCGACGATTCCATTCGTTCGCATAGGTTGTATACTTACCCAATCAGTAACAATAGAAATTCCATGTCACGATACCGCATAAGATTAAGGCCATAATTAAAATGTCCCTTTTCTCAATAAGAAAATATTAGCAAAGCAAATGCACTGAATAAATTCAAACATCAACTTCAACAACCTCTGAAGCTTCATATAAGAAAATGGAACGAATAATAAGGTTATTACCTATGAGTAGATAATTTACTTACTACCGTGATTACAATAATGGTGCACCAAAGTTCTTTTACGTCTCTATAAGGAATACTAGAAAATCTGATCCGTTTGCATTTATTCATCTTGTTCCATAATATATTTTGACAAGCTTGTTCAATCATTAGCGTTAGATTTGGTCACTCAGAACAAACTACATATTTAGTGGCCTCATCCTCACTCTTCACCAAGCCTCGATGTTAATGACACTTTATCCTTCTACCGATTGACGCAAACAAAGGAATCGAATAGCGTGTCTCACTCTTTACGACAATCTATTCATTGAATCTGGTTAACCTTTAAATTCTGTACAAAAAGTTCATGTAAAATGGGTTAAAGGCACATATTCTGCTGAACAAAGTGAGCATTTCGCTGTTTAGTTTTTGATCTCGGACACGCCCCCCTCCAAATGCATCGTACCACCGACAATATGCGTTACTGACAGGAATAACAACTCAGAGCTATAGTATAGGAATTTCACCCAAACTGTCCCATGGGAAATTGTCCCCGTTCTTGAAAGTAACCCCTGGCCATGGAGCGGTGGGTACCCAACGAAAATCCAAGACCCCCAGTCAACACGTTCATTTAGTCACACTCACACTGGCCAGTCTTAGGCACTAAAGCTGAACACATAACGATGTACAAGCACTGCTTATTTAACGAAAACAACAACAAATACACACCGGAGACAGCCGGAACATGATATAATAAGCAATATACACTTTTACGTGTTCGTACATAGAGTTTTCAAAAAATTCTCCAGTAATGATTGCTCGCCGATCTTCGATTGCGGCAAAGGGTCGCTGTTGAATGCCTTCATTTTGTGCGGGTGAATGGATAAACAGATCAAAATCGGATGGTGGAAGTCGTTGTGCTTCCTTCTTATCTCTTTCTTCCATGATCTAAAAAGACTCTATAATTTGCAAGAGCACCTAAAATGTAAAGCAACATAGGTTAAGTTGCAGTTGGAACAACTTACAATAAACAGACTTAAAATAAAGAGTGGCCTGTACAAAAAATAATTGACGATAAACAGAGTCCTTACACTAATAACCCGGACTAATATTATAGAATCCCCATTTTGTGATTAAAATAGTATTTTATTTCTGTATGTAAGGAGTGCGGAAAATGTTCCTAGCCGGGAAGTACCTTACTATATAGTGCTATATTAATAATGCAATATCTGTTTACATGTTTGGAGATCTTTCTAGATAAAGCTACTATTCCTGCACTCTAAATTTTGCAACGCATGCACAATATCTATTTGTATCTGTATAATAAGAAAAGTATGTACCTTCAGTTTTGACCCAAAGTGGCACCAAGTTTCATTTGTAAAACATAATGACTTATTTGCAGTCTATACACAAACATATTTATTAAAGTTCTTTGGCAGCATATCATCAGTAGAGTTTCAACAAGTAGTAATTGTTCGACCATTATAGACAAATTATATATCCGTTTGCAAAATTTAGAGTGTGGACGATTTTCCAGCTTGTTGCATTTAAAGATTGCAACATATAGGTAGTTTCCAATGATGCCAGTGAGATGCAATTGCATAATGTTAGGTGATGCAATGCCTATCTGAGATATGGAGAAAAATAGCTGTGAAATTAAAATAGTGCTCACTGGAAAGACTCTTGGCCAGTAGTTAGTTTTGATCTGCAGAGTTGGTAGATCTGTGCAGTATATCATGATTGGTATATTTTCTATTATGATGTCATTAATGTGAGATCCAATTGGATGATGCTTAGGTGATGCAATGCCTTTCAGGAGATATGGAGAACGAAAACATAGCGTGATGCAATTAAAATAGTGCTCACTGGACAGAATCTGGCCGTAGTTAGTTTTGTCTGCCAGAGTTGGTAGTCTGTGCAGTATATCAGGATTTGGTATACTTTTTCTATTATGTCATTAATGTGAGATCCAACCATGGATAAGGTTAGGTGAGGCAATGACTCCCTATCCTGAGATAGGAGGGAAAATAGCTGTGAAATTTTTTATAACTAGTCTCCACTGGAAAGAATCTTGCAATTACGCTTAATTCAATTTTTAAAATGTCCACCATAGAGGACTCTTATCTGTACGATAATCTTTACCAGCGTATCTCAGGTTCACACCTATAATACCAGGTCAAGTCAACACAATTTTTATATCCACAAAAGTAACAGCTCAAATGCAGGCTCTTTTTATCTTAATGGTATCCATGACTGGTCTGAGGTGCCAAATTCAATTAAAAACATCAGTGTGTATGGGAATTTCAAGAAATCTATTAAGGAACATCTCTTGCAAAATATAGTTATATAATTTTAGAAGCAATAGTTCAAGAGGCAGTGACATTCATTTGGTTGCTTGTTTGTTGCGCGTTTGGGAGGGTGGCTTGAGCTTTCAATGTTGAAGGGGGGGATTAATTTGTGTTTTCTTGTTTCGGTGCTCTATAGGTGGGGTGGGAGCATTTTAGATTCTCGAGCAATTTAAATGTAATGTTTCTGCCTCTCTATCATTACTAGCTTTGGTTTTCTGATTTATTGTTATGTATGGTGTGACTCGTGCAATGATTATATATTAAAAAAAAATTTATGCCATGTCTTGTATTCAGGGACCCCTTTGGAAATAAGCTCTTTTAAGGGCTTAAAGGGTTATCCCATGCATATCTGTGCATGGTCTTGTCAGCTACTTGTGCTTGTTTTAACTGTATTTTTAACGCTATGTATTTTTTGTAATTATGATATGCATGAATAAAATCAAATCAAATCAAATCATAGTTGTAATCTACAGAGTTGGTAGATCAGAGCAGTATTACTACCAGGATTAATAATTATTTTGCTACCACATGAGCTAAAGGCTAGTGTGTTTGCTGTCGTCTTAGTACTCACTGGAAAGACTATTAGCCAGTAGTTGTAATCTGCAGAGTTGTAGATCAGAGCAGTATTACTACCAGGATTTTATCATTATTTTGCTAGCACATGAGCTAAAGGCTAAAAGGTTTGCTGTCGTCTTTGGAGCCAATAGAGAGAGATTTAGTTTAGAATCAAAAAGATTCCCTTAAGTGGTTCTAAGTAGACATTTGCGACAGGAGTTTGTGGAAATATCTGGCATTCTGGATTGTTATACTGCTATAAAGTTTGTGTCGTTGAGGGACTATAGAACTCCGTCTGCAAACGGAAATTATATACAACACAATGGCTTATGGGCCAGCGTGATACAAACATTTGGGCATAACATCAAAACGCACCGTCAGAATCAACTGCAATTTTGGAAATAAGCCTTTCTCGTGGATATCTAGTGAACCATAAACCAAAAATAAGGTATAGGGCGCTTGCACGGCAGGTCAATAGGTTATCTTGGCCAG
>JAMKCH010049209.1:0-10948 GCA_023653785.1 Ophioderma brevispina | reverse complement strand
TTTTAAGGACAAATTTCGTTATAAATCGAATTTTTGATGTAGCATTCTTCATCTTACGTGGCCACAGCTACAGACAACAGGCGTCCATGACTGCTGTGGGAGTCTAGAGTGGTCATATTGAATTCTTATTCTGTCGGAATTTTCTGACAGCCTCTTTTGAAAACGGGGCATTTTCCCCCAATATGAAAATATGCCCAGGCAAACTGTTCTAACTTTTGATTGTGCTGGAGAATAACGAAACTTAAAACTGTTCTTTTGTAGTGGGTCTATCCATTGCCTTGAGTGATATTTCTCTGCCCCCTCGGCGACGATTGTGGTACCACCCAGGCTTGATGGGATTGCGATTTCATCTTGCACCATTTGCTTAAATAGCACCAATCTGGTTGTTTTCCTCCTATGACATTAAGGATTCCCATCCGCAGATTTATCAGTAGTTCACTGACACTGTCCCTCCTATTGTAGTTTGACACTGACACTGTCCGGGGCGGTTACCAGACCTGACCCCGCCGGGGGGGCAAGACTCAAGCAGTTTTCCCCCCCGATATTTCAGGCGCCCAATTTTTTCCGGCTCGCTCCGCTTTGCCCTTCCCTTTCCTATTCTCCCCCTCCCCTTTTCTTTTTCTCGTCTCTTCTTTCTTCCCTCGTCCCTCTTCTTTTTTCCTCTTCCTTTCTTCTCTTCCCTCTTTCTTTCTCTTTTTTTTTTTGCCTTCTCTTCCCTCTTTTTTTTTTTCTTTCCTTTTCTCTTCCTTCTCCCTTTTTCCTCCCATTTTTTGGCTCCCCTTTCACGATTTTTTTTTGTGTCCGTCCGGTGGCAGCGTTGCCCCCGGCCCCCCCCTGGTTCGCCACTGTACACTGTCCCTCCATTTGTAGTTTCTTCTTAGGGAGACATGCCTAAACCTAAGGTAAAACATCCTCACGCCTCATTCCGTCGTCCCTCCTCTTCTCCCTCTTTCTGTCTCTTTCTCGATTTGAGGCTCCGTTGTGTGACTTTCCTCTGTTTCGAGACCGTTATTTTGTTATCCTTTCAGACATTGACGAGTGTTCATCTGAACCATGCCAGAATGGCGGTATTTGCGTGGACTGAAATTAATAATTATACATGCGACTGTCAAAGTGGATATGAGGGTTACAACTGTGAAAACGCGTCGTAAACCACAATGCAAATGGATGTATTAGATCAAACAAGAACTTTCTCGGATATTACAAAATTCAAAAGCTCGCAAACGATTTTTGACAACTGTAATATTCTATTACGCTGTTATTCTTTTAGAATAGATGAATGTTCATCTGACCTTGTCAGAATGAGGGTGTTTGGCGGAACAGATTAATTAAAGTACACATGTTAATGTCAAAGTGGATACGGAAGGTTATTACGACTGTGTGGATTGAACAGGAAGAACGATTCCAGGGTTCCAAAAATGGCTTGAGACAGACAGGGATGTCACACCCTATTCCGTCTTTGTAGTCCAAGAAAAATTGATGGTTTGACCTGGAAACAATTGCTATCAAAGGTTTTTGCTCAAGGCATTTCTTAAGGGTCCCTAAATAACTATACCTAAAAGTCGAGGAAGATATCCGAGTTGCAGAATAGGCCTAAGTTTGCATTAAAATTCAAAATTAAAAATGGCCGCCATTTTGATAGATTTGTTAATATCTTGAGTTCTGGAACTCGTCGACAGAATAATTCGGATCTATACCCATATTTGCAAGGTCTGTGAACACAATTATGACGAGTACTAAATAGCATAGGTGTTGGTTCAGGCTATTTAATTTTGCTCATTATAAATCCAAATGGCCGCCATTTTGATTAAGATTTTTGTCCACATCTCGAAATATGAGTCAGAAAGGAAGTCTGATATGGGTTCTTACACCATAATTCTGTGATCAATTATTGCAATGTAAATGTGAAATGATGAGACCACCTTATGGCCCTTCATTAGCCTAAATCCAAAATGGACAAGACCAGCAAAGCCAATGGTAATAATGATACGTCTAAGATTCGTTTGGGCAATTTTAAATTGCCAAGATTATGGCACCAAATATGGTTAAGAATTAAACAAAACAATCTGAACATATAATTATTGTCCATTCATATACCAGTCTTAACCATGAGAATCAGTGTGACTGCTTCAGGATCCAGTTCCAGCCGTGAAGAATTGGCACATGAATGATACCATTAATTTTAAATGGGAATGGACCCTATGTAAGTATATAAAGTTTTCATCTGGAAAGAAATGGCCTTCACCCACAAACCCCACCTGTAAAGTTTCGGGGCGTCGATATTTCAACCCCATTTTGATGTGAGATATGAAAATGGATTTTGTAATCCCATGCATAGAGTACTGTGTAAAATTAATATTCGCTCATAACATCAAAACCAAAATATCTTGCCCTAAGAGTTCACAGCGTAAATGAGGAAAAAAAAAACAGTAGTTTCTACAATACCAAAACTTTTGACCACTTCCAGTAAAATAGGGGGTTTTGGGGACGAGTACTGACCATGGCCCTTTAATTCTAAATCGACATATAGCCCAAACTTATCCAAATAATTACGCTATTGCTTACCCTTCCTCTAATCAGGTTATTTAGGTAAAAGTCTAACCAGATGGGAGGGGGTGAGTCATCCAATATATTTTTCCATAGCCACCCCCTTTGAACTGGTTTCGTGCCTCAATTGGATAGTATGGTTATTCTTATCCAGTGTTGATGATACCAAAATAAGTATCAAAATTCCCAGCACCAGGCTTATATGAGGTCCATAATACACGCCCGCCATTGCCAAAATTTGGTGAAGAATTTGAAATCAGTTTTGTGTACAAGGTGTAGGAAAAATTGGTTGAATTTTGGTTCAAATAACCTACAGTAACATAAATAATAAAAATGAAGTTGTATCTAACATGAAACCTTTGGTTTTAAAGGCAAATATATGGTGTTTGTAACCAATTACAGAGTGAAAGTATAGGAGGCTTCACCAATCCCTCAACTTTGGCGGCTTGCTATTCCCCTTGTAAGGTGGTTGGGTGGGTTCCGAATTTTTTCAATAAAAGTGCTCAAGATAAAAAAATACCTACAAACATTGGCGATACAATCACACATTTTTGGCACAGAGAAAAACCGAGGTGCGTGCAACATACTGCAATTCCCCATGCATTTTTTTTTAAATATTAATCTTAAAACGATGTTATTATTTTTCAAATTAAAAAAGTACAAACATAGTTTGCGAAGATGCGAAATCGTGGGCAGGCATATGAGTTCCTTAAGTGTGCCTATAAGCAAAAAACATAATGTTGTAAAGGTTATTAGCTGTGTACTTATCACTGTTCCATTTTTTCACCCAATACAGATAGTCTTTTACAATATGGGGTGTCTATGACGGTAGGAGGGTTATGGTTCGGTTCAGGATAATCACATAAGGAAACACTGTGAGATGTTGCATCCTCTTTTCAAAATATATATCCAATTTAAACAATTACCTCTGGTGGTTAATATTCGCTGATATATGTTCTACCTAAAGCAATGAAAAAAAACTTTTTGAAATGTTCAACAATCACAATCGACAGTCTCATTTGACAAATGTAAGTTTGTAAGTAGCAATAATTGTTTCACTAATTGTGGCATTTTGCTAAATAGAAGTTGTCCTTTCCATCAAAAATGTTCTTTACGGATGAATTCAGTCGTACCATGTGATAGTTGATATTAAACAAAATTGAAAAATTAAAAATCTTCTTGAAATTAACACCTATCTACGTGCTTTCCCTCATAATAAAAACGTAGTCCATCTCTCTGGTATCCACAGCATTAATGATAGAAAAGTATTGTGCTTCCATCAAACCTATCAAAAAATGGGACAAGAGTAGCAGTTGACACCCTCGAAGGGATTTTAAATAGACGGAATGGCCTGATAAATAACAAAAAATTCAACCTATAAACATTGTGTTGGTCATCAGTTAAAGGCGGACTCAGATTCCAATGAGGGGCGCACTCAATTTTAAAAAAATCATGTTTTTTGCATATACATAATCAATGTCCATATACTAATCACCTGTGATGAAATAACTAAGCTTAAATCGAAGTCCTTATAGAAAATACCAACTTGTTATAAAATTCCGGATTCTGGAATTTTTGTTATACACGATATCCTATGACACTGTGATACTAGTGATAAATGTTTACTGCATGAAAACAAAAATCGATTCATCTCCTAACGTTTGGAAATTACGCATTTTAGGATGGACTATCTTTGGTTCTAAATGATTTATTTGTAATTACTAAACAAAAAATGTCAAAGCAGGATAACGGAACATTGCATGGACACCACTGTATACTAAGAGGTATCTGGAATATAGCAGCCGGCGACATACCAGGAAACTACTACCACATGAAAAAGCTTTGCATGGATCTTATAAACAGTGAAGGAGGAACTTTCACATTCCAAGCTGTTCAGAAAAGCTTTCAGTAATTCCTTTACGTTTGGGACAAGCGCCATTGATGCTACCAAAGTAGTAAAGGCCTGTAAAATTAATAAAAGGATTTCCTTCTGATGTGTCTTGATGTTATAAGACGTATTATGTTCTTTTCTATTTTGAATATATTATTTTGTTTACATTTTGCTGATAGTGGCTTTATTAAAAGATATTTTATCATTGGAGTCCAGTCTTTAAAGGTAACCTAATAATCATGTTCTTTGATAACAAAGCATGGATACCAGAAACAAATTTCAACATAACTCATTTTCAAGAAAGTCAGCAAAATGGCAAGCCATATGGATTGATGCAAAAAAAACGGCCTAACAATCATCTCATATGCTATTAGTGTTCTCTTGACGTTGGTAACCCCCACAACCTGGGTCAGATGACACCCAACATTTTACATTCTCGAACGCACTCGATCTTGAGTTATGGAGCAAAAGTCCTTTTGAAAATGGCGGACCATTTGAATTTATGAAATTCAGACATATTTAGCAACCCGGATTTTCTCGGACTTTTAGTAAGTAAATTTTGGGGTCTTCAAAGAATTGCATTGTGAAGGAAAAGGAAAACACCTTTGATAGCAATTAGTTCCCGGTTTATCACCAAAAATTTCATTATCTTTCGTGGCCTTATTAGGTCATGAGTCGGTGGTCGGACCACATGTACCCTCCTATGTGTCCCACAATTCTCATTATACCGAATTGCACGAGGTTGGTTACCATTATTTAAATTGTGTTTGTTCATCCATCTGCTGAAAAGGGGTCAATTCTCCATTCCGTGGTTTAAATTTCCGTGGTTTAAATATTCAAATTGAAAGTGATTAAGTTTGCGACTCAAAACATTACTTGTGATATGCTGTTTGAAGACTGTTATTTTTCTTTTGCATATTTTTCAAGACTATTGACGAATGCTCTTCTAACCCTTGTCAAAATGGTGTCCCTGCAGTCATCGGATCAATAACTATACATGCAGCTGTCAGGATGGCTATGCAGGTTATAACTGTGAGAAAGGTAAAGTCTTATGTAACGAAAGGTATTGAGCTTTGCCACCCCACGGAAAAACGCAATATCTCACTTTCGCAATTGGATAAAAATACATATCTAATATCAGATGCTTAGGACAATTTATGGAAAAAGTTGTAACTATCAATAAATATAATTAAAATAAAATTATGCAATCACTTAAAGCCCTAAATGCCATTTTTTTGCCACTTTTCAAAAAATCACGGAGCGCACCCCTGCTTTGTGTTTAGGGGAAAATTGCTCTTGGATCTAACAAGACAAATGTCGGCTGCGCTGCGTGGTCCTTTTTTGGCAGTGATCGGCAGTTGGTAGTCATTTCCTCTGGGGGGGGGTCGGGGATATAACTGGCAAATTTTAAAACTAAATTTTGTATCACGCCCCGGCCGGGCAGCCGGAGGGGGGGGCACTGTATATTCAAGGGTGGAATAGCATGCTCGTTCGGTATGACCTCCCAAAACGTACTCTAAGCGCGTTTCCACGTGGAAGAACCCACCCTAGCACGTATTTGGTTTGATTTTGCTACCCTAAAACAAGTACTTTGGTTTGATTTTGCTACCCTCTTAACAAGTGTTTTTGGTTTAATTTTACTATCTTAAACACGTTATTTGCATGACAGTTTAAAAAATATCCACCCTAAAAACAAGTATTTTGAACACAAGTTTGCTACCCTAAACACGCACATTCATAATACATGTGCCCTTAACCATACCTAAACACTGGCCCTACACTAACCTGGCCCCTGAAAAGTCATATTTATACATGTACATGATGTTCATTGATTGGAAGTTTTTCGTATTTTATATCAATTTATGCCTTATCTTGTGCCTAATAATTTTACAATTTAAATCTATTACATTAAATTTCAAGTCTTTTTAAAGTTGTCCTATTTCTTTGGAATTAATGGTCTTGTCGGATGTCGTAATTATTGACAGTTTTTTTTTTAAAAACAAATTTGTGGGTCCATGGGCCCCCCCCCACCTTTTGAACTTGTTTTGATTGACATAATTAGAGACAGACCCTAATTCCATTTCCATGATTTCTGCCGCACATTATACTTGTAACGATCAGTTCCACAAAAATGAAATGAAACGCCTAATTATAAAGGCTTTAAATGGTGTTGGAGGAGACGACAACGAACAGAGAGAAAATAAGCTAAATAGGCTGAACATGGATAAATTCACTCGGAGAATCTACCATGTGAAATCAGAAGAAATCGGGAACCAAAACCACACATTTTCCAGCATTTTAATGTGATTTTTTTAAAGTATTCAAATATCACACCTAAACACGTATTTTTTCGACCGGTTGTCGTGAACAAGATACCCTAATTTTGAATTTTGATTGATTTTGTTACCCTAAACCAATGTACGCGAGTACATTGCCTGTTCTCAAAAACAAACGACCCTAATTACGCGATTTTGTACACGAGCATGATATCCACTTGAATACAAGTGGCCCCCCGGGAATTGTGTTACCGGTTTTTATACCGCGACACTTGTGTTACAGTGTAGTTGATGTATTTTAGCAGTTATGCAAGTACTACGTGCCTCCAAGGGGAAAAAAATCCACTTTCAGAAGTTTCAATTGACAAAACCTCCCTCTCATTTACTATAAATAAATCTCTGTAACAAACTCATAGTCGCAAAAAATTGTGGGTACTGCTTAATCACAGGGGAGAAGCTCTAGCAATATTAGCACATAGGTTTGAAGAGCCTCTCAATTTTTCAAAAAATTTTGAGGATTCTTACACGGTTGCATTGGTAACGGGCAGGTAAACTATTACGTAAATGGCTAAGCTCGAAAATGTCTATGTGTCACAAACGAAGAATTTTGTATAATTCAACGGCTGCTGGAAACGGCCTTCCAATGTGAAATACCGGAAAATAGCGCCATGACATATTTCTACGCCCATCCATTAGTGGTTTTATTGCCGTTCAGGGAATCAGGAGTCAAGTGAGAGGTATTTTCTTGAGGGTTGCACTATTTCATCATGGACGGGACTAAACGTAGCATTTCCAGCTCCGCCGTAGTCCAATCTGGGATCCCAATTTTAATTACAAAAATCGTTATTTTGATAAATACAGCAATTTTTTAGCATTCTCGTTTGCAGGGTATTAGTTTCGTAGACGAATTACCAAAAAAAATCTGTGCAAAAATATCATTTTGACAATTGGGGGGCGCTCTTCAAAAAATGTGCTAGTAGTGCTTTCTTTAACCCGGCGAGCTCGCCAGACATTTGTAACTAACATCTCGAGTACAAAAGGGTGAGTGATTAAATATGTAGAGAACTGACAGGATTCCTTAACGTGATTATTAATCTTAAGTGTGCCAAAGCAAGTGGTGCCTTAAGGAAGAGGGGACATACAAAGATGTACAGTGGTCAAATTTGTAAATTGATTTTCCAATCACTGTTGCAAAGTGTCCAGTTATTTGTCTAACCACAAAGGATTCAGGAAAGTAATAGTTTGTACATCTACAGCTAAAGTTCAGGTTTTATAGGTTTTTAAAACAGGCAAAAAAATTAATAAATAAGGGGTCAATATCATATTGTTACAGAGGTCAAATTTTAATTGGTCACGACTTTGGATACAAATGGTTGGAAATTATTGGTGGATTTTTAAAATAAAAGAGTTTTAGTTTAGTTAACGATTTATGCCATTTGTAGGGGTACAGAAGGTCAAAGTCCCATTTGTATTCAATGGGGCTTGGACCTTGTTATCCCCTACTTTAGTAAACTAAGATATTTTGAGACACTCAAATATGAAACGTGTGTTACCCAACATGAAACAGTTAAGCCCATTTCATTATTGCTTACAGACAGAATGCCTTTCTCAGTGGCATGTTTCTTTTGGAACCATTGTTCCTTCAAAGGAACAACTGATGGTTATCTTGGGAAGGAGGGAGACAAAAACGCCAGGAACGGGACTGACTAGATCGAGGCGGGCATGGCAACCTGTCAAACAACCAAAAAACAAGTGTAATTACTCGTGATCCCAAATTCTTGTGAATCCCCTAAGGCGGCAGTTTTTTGTTTTAAAAAATATTTGTCCACAACGGAAGAAAAGTGTTCTCAATCGAAGCAAATATCGTTTCAGAGCCCCAACTACAAAATACAGATAAAGGAAAAGGGAACAGATATCTGGAAAACCACCCAAAAAAACCCTTTTATGATTGAGGAGTGTTGACAAGATGGATTTACAGGATTTACAAATATTCTACCGAATTAGAACTGTCATCTTGAAGCAATAGTAGCACAATTTTTTGAAGAGCGCCCTCAATTTTTCAAAAATTTTAAGATTCTTACATGGTTGCATTGGTAACTGGCTAGTTAAACCTATACCTGTGAATGGTTAAGCTCGAAAAGGCTATGTGTCACCAAAGCTAAGGAATTATTTTTAAAATTATGAATAATTAAATCGCGATCCGATAATATTCAAGGCGTCTGGAAACGGCCTTCCAAAGGGAAATAACCGGGAAATGCGCCAGTTAAAATATCAACGCTCATCATTAGTTGTGGTTATTGTTCAAGCACGTCAAGTTAGAGGTTATGTTCTTGAGGTGTGGCACTATTTCATCAAGGACGGACATAAACGCAGCATGTCCAGTTCCGCCGTTACGTACAATATGGATGGGGAGATACCAATTTAAATTACAAAATCGCTTATTTTATGATAAAATACGCATTTTTTTTTTAGCATTGGGGAGGACGCTCTTCAAAAATGTGTAATATTGCTTTAAAGGTTGATGTTACAGAAACTTTTCGGGGACCTCTGTGAACAAAAGTGATTCCAAACTCCTATGGTAGGTTAAAATGACAAGCAGGCGTCGAGAATGAGGGGGTCCTGTTGGGAAGCGGGGACGACCAGGATTTACCTGGTCTGGTGGATCAGTTGCCAATGGTGGTAATCATACCCCGTTCACGGCTTTTCAGTAAGTTGAGACAGTGTTGACAAATCAGATTGACATCTGAGTTTTGAACCCATTCTTGCACATTTATTAGTTTAAATTCAGCCCGATTTTATATTTTCTTTTCATATTTCATGTTTCACATAAGCATATGAAAATATGATCAGAGAGGTGCAGAAACTAGCACATTAACACAGTGCAGACAGTCCAAATTGGTATGAAAGATTCAAATACCGTGTTTTCATAATAAACGCCCATGCTCTAATAAATGCCCCTATAGGGATGAGAAGACATCTGACGTGCTTATTGGTACCACCTGGGGGGGGGGGGGGGGCAAAGAGGTTATACCAGGGCTACCTCATTCTATGACATACCGAAAATGTAGGATGGCATCTCTGTAGCGGTAGCTAAGCGATCTAGGGGTCGCAAAAGATTATAAATGGTGTCAAAATTGAAAAGATGAGTTGGTCCAATGTTGTGAATTGCATACCAAAAATTGTTCGTATGATCGCAAGGATAAAAAAAAAATGTTATAGTGTGTGCTATCTCTGACTGACCCTTATGGAGTTATAGCTGAAAACCACTTTTATTGTAGGTTCAAAGGTTAAATTTAGCTTCTACAGGGGTCAATACTTAAAAAAATGCTTCAATTTAATTGGAATGGTCTCATCTTATTGTAGGTAATCACAAGTAGTTAAAATAAGCTATAGTTTGGACAATGTAAATGTTATAGTTACCAAGGACACCCAAAATTAACCCGAGCCCCTATAGGGTATAGAAGGTAGGACTAATGAGGTACATAACTTGTTAATTTCACATTGCAGATGGTCCAAACTATTCCTTATTTAATTGTAATAACATTACGAACAACTATGAGACCATTTCCACTGAAAGTGTAGCGTTTTGTAGTATTTGACCCCTGTAGAAGCTAAATTAACCTTTAACCTAAAAATATAATCTTTTGCGAGCCCCTAGCTCGTTTAAGGCCAGTACCCCTACATAGCTACCCATACAGATGGACCATCATTACATTATGATTATAACTGTTGCAATTTTTTCTTGTCCATTTCGTTTTTTTTTTTCCGGGGACCCGATCATACTTTTGTTTTTTCTTTGAGTGTGTTGCAAATTGTTTTTGTAATGTTAAACAAATTTCATTTGTTATTGATATATAGGTACAGTATACCTATTATTTGTTTCTGGAATGCTCTGTATATATTTTAGCTTTTTAAATTTTTGGTTGTTGTCGGGTGTTGTCGGGTACTTTATATTTTTAGTTGATTTAAGTCCTGTGTGTATGGTATGGTTGTATCTAAGAATGTATGTGCATCTTGCTCCAAAATGATGAAAAAACCTCTCATAAGGGAACTTAACATATAAATTCAGTGATGAACGTGTCTGCAACAAATTGCAGTCCCCCCCCAGTTCCCCCTAGCCCAGTCCCTTTCCCCCCCCCCAGACGTGTTTTTTTTTTTGTGTTTTTTAGTATCAATTTTAATGAGACTGTGGCAAGAGGTTACACCACAATGACTATGGAAAACTTAAGGCTAA
>JAMKCH010049208.1:0-11326 GCA_023653785.1 Ophioderma brevispina | reverse complement strand
TCTATATATTCGTAATATAACCAAATATTGACGTGCTTTTATTCGGAGCATGGTTGAAACTAATAGGCCCTCGGTGATCTCGTAACCATACTATCCCCTCGGCTTACTCGCCGGGCATAAGTATGGTTTCGAGATCACCTTGGCCTATAGTTTTTCAACCTGCCCCTCATAGCGTCACTATGGGTATACTATCTTACGTGTCTGGTTTATTAACCAAAATGGCGAATAAAGTCAACCGCTATTTGGCAGCTATTGATTCTATTGACCTGTGACCTTTTTGTTGGATAAGCATGAAACTAAGCATAACAGATAAGGCAAACTATTCCTTATTTCACCCTTTAAGCTAGGGAAACATTGCGCCCATAGTAACTGAATCAAGCACTTTTTAAACTTTTGACCCTGTAAAACACATCCAAATTGCCTTTTCACCATTTTTACAAGTTTTTATTACCCCATAATCCGGAACTATAACCCTAATACTGTAAACATACCCTTTTTGGGAATCATTGTGACCAGACAACCACACACGGTATCTTTTTTAACGACGCAGAACATTTTAACTTTTTGACGCCCTGTATAAACCTTGAAACCCCAGCGTGGGGCCGTTAAGGGGGGTTGCCAAGTGCTTCCATCAACTTTTATGATTATCAATGCCTGAAGTACTTGTGGGCAAAAATTACAATTTTATCCGTAAGCGCACACCTTACACTACAGTCCCCTCGCAAAAAGCCAAAATAACGTCCGCTCCCCGGCTTTTACGACTAATCTAGAATCGGGTGTGATGGAAAGACCTGATTTTTCGCTTTCATATTCTCTGAAATGATAATGCCTGTAATAATTACTTGCAATAGATCTATGAACACATTGCACGTATGTGCAGCCGTACAGTCCTGTGGCTTAAAAGGTGCTTGTTCTGATTTTTGTGAGCGTTTTATCTACTTTGTATGAGAGCTTGACACTTGTATGTATGTACAGGCCACTATGTACCATCTGCAAACAAACTTGGCAGTTTTGATGGCGTTGAAGGGCAATAATACATAATGCAACGCCCTATTAACTACTGTGCTAATAGTGATTGTACCCATTAAAAATAGCTTTGTTTTTTTTGTCTGTTTACTTGAGAACGGAATGGATTTCAAAGCTGAAATTTCAGGAAAAAAACCGAGAAAAATACAGCCTTTCATACTGATATCGAAAATTTATGACTACTCCCGGGTAAATCATGGGTCCCAAAGAAATTGGGATGATTTAGTATCTGCCAACCCCACGGCGCGCCTTCAACATGCAGTTTATATTCCTTCGAGGCCTGCCCGCATTTTGGTGGTGGCAGAATACTAATTCTTTCCAGCGGATTGGAACAATCACCTTCACAATCTTCATTAGTATATCAATAACAATTTCATTTGCCTTGTCATGATTATTGGACAGAGTTGCATTTGCAATGGCAGTGTGTGTATGACTCGATCTTTGCCTGTTGGGACTAGAATTTTCAGCTGCTGGAGGCGGTACTGACAAGTAATTTCCCTACACTCTGCCTCTCTTGGCATATTTCTCTTGGACATAACAAATTCAGTGCGCGTTATGGCGTCCTACGTGGACCCGATGGTGTGCCATTTTGGCGGGGAAGGCGGCGTCGTTGCTAGACTGTCCAAGAAATTAATGAGCCAGAGTTTAGACGGTTGCCAGTGGCATAGACTAGACTAAGGCTGTTACATACAATGTAGGCTTGTCACCTAGCACGATTCATCTTGCTTCTTCACGTACAGTGGTGGCGACTTTTGTTAGTCCTTTATCATTTCCATTTGATTTTATCTTGTTCATTTTTTACTATAGGCCGCCCTGTTTGAAGCAAGATGCTCCTACCTATCTATCTAGATCGTTAGGTGTGAAATGGGCTGGGCGAGACGCGTGTAAAAAAAAATATAGTAGTCGGAATCCATAGCTATTATTTAAGTGCTGTGATACTCACTACCCCATCGAAGGTGTGTCCTCAGCTTTGCTCAGTCCAAACCCTAAGACACACAAGGACAGACATAAGGATTGTGACAGCAGCATGTGTTGTTGACATCATTACTGTTACTTACTTGTCAGTTGACAGGAGTAGCCCTACCTTGAATACAAAGACTGCAATTACGGACAATGTATCATGCATTGTGTGTGCACTCTTGCACGCCAAAACATACACAACATGATTGACCTCCTCCCATTCATAGGATCCCAATAATGGCCATTTGATTGGGGTGAGAAACTACTCCTTGACATCTTCCTTCCTTTGTTCTCATGTTCCCATATCTCAGAAACTTCTGGATCTGTGTTCACAATTTCCAATTTCTCTGAATTTCTTGATAAGGAGCATTGGAAAAAAATGTTCTAAGGATGCTATTGGATTAGTGGTATCATGTCTAGGTGATTCTAGGTAAGTCGGACTCATATTTTATTGTATTGAGAAGACTGAGCATGTAAACAAATAGCCTCTGGTGTCTACACTGCCTAATTAGCGGAGATGTATAAGTGTTTTCAATACCCCTTCCTCTGTGTTTAGTGGGTTATATCCCACTACACAGATTCGATCTGTGTAGATACTCACAACCTAGCTGCTGTGACCAAACCTTCCGCAGCTGTCTTGCGAGGGTGTCCTCTGTTTATGCCAGAATAACTTGGCAATTGAATTGACGATTAAAAAGTGAAGTTCGCCCAGTGTCAACCCTTAGAAATATAGTGTCCTTTGGCCATTTTATTTGGAAGAGTCTATTGGCCTTATCATAAATAATGCGAATTAGTGTGGGTTGCCAAGTAATTCGCATTATCGTAAGTGAATTAAAACGGGTTGCCAGCTTATTTGCATTATCGTAATGTGTTGGAACGGGTTGCCACTTATTCGTACTACGATAAGCGAATTAGATAGGGTTGCCAGCTTATTCGTGTTACAATCATGCGATTTCGATCTAGTTGCTATCTTTATTGCATGAAAAATCGTAATGCTAATTGCAGCTATTCGTAATATCGTAATGCGAATTAGATTGGTTTGCGGGTAAGCCCATTATGGTAATGCGACTTGGATCGGGTCCTACAAATCCCTGTGAAATCTTGCAGCTATTGAGTGAGTGCAATGCGGGCGAATGCGGGGTGATCGTGCACGTTTGACCATGAGTGTGTGTGCTGTGCTTTTGTGCTCGGATGTGTTTGTGTTTTTTGTGGTGTGTGGTGTGTGTGTGGGTCGGGGGTGCATTTGTGGTTCTATGTGCGATATCAATGAAATCTATGAGCTAATTTATCACATTGGCTTAGGGAGATTTTCAGGATAGATGGCCCACTTGGAGGTGCCGAGTGGGGAGGAAAGGGAAGATTTCCCCAAGTTTTTTCTTGCCCCCGTCCCCCCCCCGGCTAGAAGAAAAAAGACGGATTTTTGGCAAAAAAATCACAAATTTGAGGGCAATATCACGAGTTTGGGGGCAATATCAGCGAGTTTGGGCCAAAATTTGTTAAAAATTTTGGAAACTATGTAAGTTTTCCGCACCAAAAAAGAACCTTCTTCCCCGTGTCCCCCAGAAAAGTCGGGGGGGGGGGGGAGCCTTGGAATTGATGTAATTTGTTAAAAAGTGTTAAGATTATCGCAGGGCTCAAGGTATTTTAGCCCCCACCAAAATCATTGGGAGTCCGTGTCGATTAGGAAAATTAAAAAGTCCATGCACAATTAGAACTTTTCCTTGAACTGGCTGAATTGCCAGAAAAATTCTTCTGCACAGACAAAATTTTACACATTGTCACGGGCCTATGATTAATGATTGTGACAATGTAAACCCCGCTAAATGAACACTGATTGGGGTGCCCAACCCCCAAGGCCCCCAGCCTAAACATAGGCTTCCTAAGCATATGTGTATCACTTCATATTTTCGGAAAAGTACTTGAGGGCGCATGCGAGCTCGAGCGGGCCGCAGCAGGTTGGATAGGCTATAGCAATTGCTGCAAAAGATAAAGAGGATAATAATAAGGCTTTTCACACTGAAGCCGGGATCGATCACTTCTGACATCGATCGCAAGTTGTAGATTTAACCGCCACCAAATTATTAAAGACTTCGCAAATCTGACACATTGTCCCAATAATGAAACTTAGGCCCTACGTAAGAGTCTATTCGCCATGTGGAATTTTTCTTCCCCAGTCATTCAATTTTACACGAGCGTTTAAACTCACAATTTCTGTTCGGAAACAAATAAGGTGCGACAAGTCATATCACTTAAAAGATGGCCATGTACGCAGCATTTAAAAAAAAAAGTTAACACAATCACTGCGTAAATGCCTCAAAAGAAGCATTTTGTGAAAGCAAAGATTTCATTTAAATCCTTTCTTTGAACAACTTGTACATCGTACCTTAAAGCGCTATTGCGCATGCGTTTCTAGTATTCAGAAAACGACTGCACTAGTCTTCAAAATCGTCGATCGATGCAAAAAAAGTCGATCGATTGCCGGCTTAGTGTGAAAAAGCCTAATCGCAATGGTAATACAATATCGTTTTAGTTGGTAAGTGGGCGTTGCGTTTAAGAACTGGTATATCTGTATTAAACTACACTGAATGTGGGACTGTTTTCTGGACATAGGTGATGGTGTCATAGTTGGCAGTTTAGCTGTGGTCTTTGCGCTCAACCTGATCGTAGTATGGTAACCGGATGTTGGTATGGGAGTTGATTTTACATATACAATGGGACCGACAATATTTTTCCACAGTAGGTCTATGAATTTCGCCCAATTTATGGTTTGTCTTAAATATAACACGCAGCTATGCCCGCCGCTCCGGTTTCTTTTATATTGTACCAGAATTGTAGTGTGGGTACGGATCCGAGACCATGGGTACGGGGATGGGTCCGAGACCATGGGTATGGGTACGGGTACGGGTCCGGGGCCGTGGTAGGGTACGGTCCGGCGTCCCAGACAACGGGTACGGTATGGGTACGGGTTCAACTTGTGACAAAGTCATTGGTATGGGTACAGGGGTACGGGTCCAAGCCCATGGACGGGTATGGGTACGGGTCCGCTTACGACAAACCCATGGGGTACGGGTTACGGGTACAGTGCCATGGTATGGGTACGCGTCTTTGGGTACGGGTACAGACCTTTGAGTATTATACCTGGTAAATATAAGTGCAAGAGTTCCAAAACTTATGACCCCCATCAGTGATCCAACGTGAAAGAGTCAATATGATTTGAAATTTGCAGGAATTAGCTATTAAGAATGAAGGGTAAGTCTGTGAAATCCTTATAAGTATTTTATTAGCAACAAGTGGCAGAACAGGAAGAATCAGTACTTTTCAAAAGATATGTCAATATCCAATAGTGGTTTGCAGTATGTAAGTGCATTTCAAATTGGGGATGAGTGAATGCTAAAAAGTGCAAATATTGTGAAAGAACTAAGGCATAAGTGCGTGGCAGAGTTACTTGTACATAGTGCATACGATAATATCCATGGTTGTATCTGTGTATCTATGTGAAAAAAACAGTTAGATAGACTGAAAATAGTTGGGATGTTATAAATACAAGGTGAGCAAGCGATTACATATTTTGATTTTTGTGTATTGGCTACAGAAATGTAGTATCAAAGGGAAAAGGGAAAACAAAAGGTAAATTAGAGGTTTACTTTATCATTATGTTTAATATAAAACAGTTCTATTTGCTTCAAAGCACAAAATTGAAATTTGCATTTTTTTGTACCAAAGAACTAATTCTTGGCTTAGTCCTTCCAGATGGGGAGCTTAAACATTCAGTGCAAAAAAATATTTTTTAGGGAACACCCGATGTTATTGTAAAATCCCTTGTTGCACCTTTAACATTCATCAAAGTAAAACAAAAATAAACTCCATAATATCCATTAAAACAAAGGAAAATACCGGGCCAGTAGTTTTTGTTTTTTAAATTTACATAGGGTACAGGTAAGAGTATGGCAACAACAAACAGGAAACTGGTTGGGAACAAAGACCATGGGTATGGGCGGATACGGGTCTGAGACCAGGGTATTGGACGGATACGGGTCTGAGACAATGGGTATCGGTACGGGTCCAAAACCGTGGGTATGGGTACGGGTCCAAGACCATGGGTACGGGGATGGGTCCGAGACCATGGGTCCGGGACAGGTCCGGCTCCGAGACCATGGGACGGGTACGGGTCCGGGTCCAGCATGTGAGAAAGTTATGGGTACGGGTCCGGGATGGGTCACGAGATATGGGTTATGGGTATGGGTAGGGTAGCAATTTTGTTACCCGGGTATGGGTACGGGTAGGGTATGGGTACGGGTACTACAAGTCTGTATTGTAATGTATTGTAACATTATAATTGTCTCAGGGCCCCCACGCCCGTGTTAGCAGAGTCAACAGCCGTCGGATGTTTCGTAATATAGCGGGTGAAGAAAATTAATCATTATAATTAAGAGGCTCCTTAAAGGAGTGTGTTTGATTCTTCTTTTGGGACCCCCCCGATTTACCGGAAGTAGTGTTCCTACGATTGTGACATTCAGATGAAAGGCCGTATTTTCTCATCGTCGTCTGAAAATTGAGCCCTCAAAACTATCCATTTCATTCCGAAGACATACACACAAAAACCGCCGAATGCCACCAACAAATATCTATAAGCACAGTGGAATAGGGCTTTCCAATGCGCATTATTGATTCTACCATCAAACTGCAAGTTGATTCCCACAGTATTTTAATGGGGTGTTTGTCCATGTGCCAGGCTCTTTCTACAAGTACAGAACACAATAGACATAAATTTGCAACAAGCACCTTTAATTATATGGGAAGGTCTTATTTTTTTAGTAGAGGAAATAACACCTGGTTTATGTTCAAAACTTGTATTATGTGAAGAAAAAAAGTGGTCTCCCTCAGCTATCACACCCGTACAAGCATGGATTTTTAGTATATAATAATAATAACTCTGAAACAAAATTAGAATTCTGTGGGTTGAGAGAAAGACAGCCAGAAGGTAATTTGATAGATCAAAGATAACAGCATACTTATAATTAAAGGCCCGCACCCTAAGGCCTATAGGGTTAGGGGGTACCCGGGTAAGGTAAGGGGTTATGATTAGGGCAAAGTCTGTTCTAAAGTTATTCCAAATAAAACGGTGGTACATTTTCTGACCAACTTATCTGACACCACTTACTTGACCACCTGTACGAGTATTTAGAAACTATTTTGGAACTATTCTGATGACATGTAAATTAACGAATTGCATATTATAATGCAGGCTAAACTTGATGACTATGTATGTATTTGTAAGTCTTTCCGCCGTAATTAACAGCAGCATATAATACCCATTCATAATGAGCTTGTGCAAAAACTGCATACTTACTGTACGGGTGCACACCACCCAATAAAAAGCGCTATTGAAATAATCGAATTAAAAAATACCATAAAGTTGAGTCACGGCCTTGGAGCTTTTCAGCCGCGAATTTTTGAAAACTTTCCTTACTAAATCTATTAGAGGCCTATCAAATTGTAAAAAATACACACACACACACACAGGCCACTAATTTACAAAACGATGCTATAAAAGACATTTACACGAACAGATAGATCCGCTGGCCGATGGCAAGTACGAGGCGAGGTGAGAAACTTGTTTAAATTAATTTGTTGACAGCGATCAAGGTTATATTTCTAACAGAAACATTTTAATATTGATAGATTTGTTTAGATGATGTTTATAATTCCAAGCAAGTTGGGGTCAAGTAAGTGGGGTTAGATTTAAGCTGGGGTCAGTAAATGTACCAACCCAAAAAAATTCATTTCAGCTATGCCAGTAATGATTGAATTAAATGGCATTTGGCTTTGAGAGAAAAGGAGCAATATGGCAAAAAAAAAGTCATGCCACCTTATAGCAGATTTTAGTAGAGAATCAAAAAATTAGATTTTTTTTTTTGGCCATCTAGATGTTGTCAAATGGATAGGCCATCCTATATTTGGAGTGGTGGACCAATAAATACCCCCGGGTAAATCAGGCGCCACTGCACGAAAAGTCCCGAAAGTACGAACCTGCATTCGGAGAATTGAGAGTGTCCGATATGTGGAATAGTGAACAAGTTGCATCTACTTTGCAGTACCAATAATGCGAATAAGCTGCCAAGCATCTAATTCGTATTATCGTAACGCGGAATAAACGTTTCACCCGATATAATTCGCTAGATCATTATGGAAAATCAGATTAAATATATTGAAATAATAACCATCCAATTGTGCGGACTGATTTATTTAAGAAAGCCGATTGATTTTAGGGCGAATACCGAGTATAAAACGAAGTCAGCGGAGCAAGTGCAATATCACATCCGTAATGGGAAATAGTGGACGAGCTGCGTCTAATTAGCATTACGATAATGCGAAATCCACTGCGTTTATTGACCATGGGTGACAGGCTTTCCCCACAAATAACGGTTGGTATGGCAATCATGCCTTATATGCAAGCGGCCTATGTAAAAGCACACTGATAATAAAAGCGAGGCCCAGATACATTATAATGCATGACGGATCATGCTACGGAATAAACCTTAACCGAGGCCAAGGACCTCGCTCAGTAGTCCGAGGTGCTCGGACTAGACACTCCATATTGCTGGGGGTTGGGGTGTCGACCGGGCTGACGTGTCAAGCTACTCGCTCGGTAGTGGTCGATCAGTACCCTTTACGAAGCCGATTTTTCTGAACGGGGACAATGGACCAACTATGTGCTCTAAAAAATTCCTTTTTAGAAAGTACTTACAGTTTCCTCTAAACGTTCATCCAGAGACGTAGTAGTAGTAAAAGCCAAAAGTAGCAATTCTATGAATTAGTAACTATGTTCGAATTTGTTGGTGTACCATGCCGAAAATGCATGAATTACTTACCCAAGGTACCGGACACTCGGCTGCAGTCTAACGTTGATCAATGTGGTTACTACTGCTTTCGTTTACCTCCTGGCATTGCTGTAAAATGTGAATTTGAACGTGCGCATATGCAAATCGCATATTGTTGTTACATCCAGGACGTTGGCACAGTGAAGTGGAGCTACCCAGGCGCCGCCATTGGAAATACATTTTTTTTTTCAAAACAGAAATTTGAGACAATTAGAGTACACATTATTCTAAATTCTTTAAGTCTTAACGTAAGACTCGATATCATTGAAAATCTTTTAATGATAAAATTCACTTCGTCTAGTGTACAGAATGATTTAACACGTCTGAAGCTGGCACTCTAAAACCTGTGATGTAATTGTCTTAGCAAGCGAGTTTGGTGACCGTTTCATCATGATGTCCCCGCTGTGTAGTCTGAAATATTCGCAACCACCTAAAGCCAAAAAGAGTATGTTGAACGAACGTGAATATTGCACACGGGGATCGGCGGCCTGTCAAAGACGAGACGCCATATGACCTGACCTCGCCACAGGTCAGTGGCCAATGGAGCGTATGTTTTATAGTATAGATACCCTCGTGAGATTGTAAACACATGGCCGCTGCTGGTTAGAATCCTGGATAGAAAGCCGATGAAAATTGCCGAGTTTTTCCTTCAAACGTGAGTATCGCATTGATATTAAAGACCCACAAGTGCCGTAGACTAGTAAATAATCCCTGGATGGCTGTAGTACGCTCAATGGGGCCATATGTGTGACCTAACGTCTGCATGCATAATGCTTCTGCGAATGTTACATAAGCTTTTCGCCGGGACCCATATTGCCCGCCGCAACCCAATGTGGACCTATGCTATGCTATGGGGATACACATTAGGTGCGGGTTTACCGAACATACCGCTCGGTGCTCTTGGTTTTTCGGGACGACGTGCAACGCTAGCCTACTACGTGAACGAGCTAACGGCCTCAAGATCAAGCATCAAGATACGTACAACCTACCTAGCCCAAGGTTGGGCACACACCCTGTACCCATTACAACCACAAGCGAGTAATGTTTGACCAGACTGCCGGTTTCTGAATTCGGAAGGGTGAATGACCGAATCATGACAAATGAAATAAAACAGTTACTCAGCTGATTTATGGAAACATGATCTCAACTTGAGAGCAAATATAACGATTTGCGTATTCACCATTTAAAACTAACTTCGATTGGTAAACTGCCAAAGAAAACTTATGTTGTTAATAGTATGCATAACATACCGATTTGTTTATAATCCAATGTTTTTCATGAAAATGAAGGATACCGCCCTCATGTGGTCCCTTTAATTAACTTTTGCTGGATACTGAAGACTTCAATTCGTCATATTCACGGATGAATCCCTTATGTCAAATTGAGGTAAAAATCAGCACAGCACCTCATAAAAAAAATTATTATTTCATTTTTAATTACTGGGCTGACATGAAATTATGGCATAAAAATCATTTCTGGGTTGTGTACCATCCCTGCATCTTATACCCAAGTATGCCATGGATCAAATCTCGCAGAAAACAGTTTGGATCTTGGATGATAAATTGATATTTATTAATGGTTAAATTTTGAAGGAGGACGCATTATTTATTGCTTACATTATTATAAATCTTGGGATATTTTGGTTTTGTTGTGGTTGGAAAAAATATCCCAAGACAAACAAACTCAATTGAAAAGAACCCTTTCTTCTTTATTATTAGGACCGTTGTTTTGTTTTGTGTTAGTTTTCATATGATTATATATAAGAATATATATATATATTATATATAACAAAATTATAACAGTTTGGGCATAACTATTGCCGTAAATAATGAGAGTAAATTCACAACGGTTCGGGCATCGCCCCTTCTTCTGGTGAATGAAATGAGTAGAGTGACGCAACTTAGAACTGATACCAGGAGATATACGAAGAACACGGACGTGGGAGAATCACAAGCTAACAAGAGGAATACGAACGTACGAAATAAACAAGAAATGTCTTTAAAATGGGAAGGTGGATGCACTGTTGAAAACAAACGTGCCTGCAAGAACAAGAGTCAATAAAAGAGACGACGCGATAATGCGTGGACAAAAAATTAGTCATTGAATGCAGTGAAAGCTGCATTACAGTCCGCTGGTTGGAGTGTTTAAAACCCAAGAGATGTATGATTGTTGTTCAGTGTCTTCGAACTTGTATGAAACCATGACAAAGTGAAACCGCCTGTGATTTGATGTCATCCTTGCTGTGATTAGTGGCAAAAGGTTGGCCAACAGTAGTCCGGGGTTTAAGACGGATTAGAACGTAAATGCTCAGTAAAACAATCGGCCATACGCGTTTGGTCTCGCCAATATATAGAAAGGTTACATTTGGTGCAAATAATTGAATAGATCAAGTTAGTAGATGTTACAAGTGAATGGTCCTTTAATGCGACCAGGGCTGCAGGACAAAGCAATGAAGTCCA
>JAMKCH010049207.1:0-10480 GCA_023653785.1 Ophioderma brevispina | reverse complement strand
AACTTATAATTTAAGGTAATAGTTAACCCATATTCGGCGATCCTCATGGCTTAAATACAACAAGAAGGGACTGCCATCACCCAGTGACAAAAATCGAACAACCTTTTTTGAACGCAACGACAACGCAAAGAGACACAACGTTGGCAGGCGCGCGCGTAAGTAGCAAAAAACGCTGATGACGCGAGCTCTCAAACCTCCAAATAACGTCACTACGCACGCGTACTACTGGTTTCAATTGTCGAATTGAAACCGAGCATCAGCCAATAATGCTTACTTTTCCAGGCTGTTTTATGAATTCAATATTACTCAATAGTGCACAATGAAACAACTTATTACGCCATGCCCTTTTACTACTACGACACTGAGTTTGAACACTTTTTTCGGTGTTGTATTGTTTATTTTTCAATTAAAAATGACAATTAATTTGCCTTTTTTGAGGAGTTAAAAATGACAAATAGATAATGTTTTATCTCACTTTCAATCGCAGCATTTTTTAGATCCCATTACAATGCAAATTCATGAACAATGAACAAAGGCACGGCTAAGATATGACGGATTTATTAAAGGCTATTTTGTTTTCACCCATTTCAAAGTGATTTACAGTGAACATAATTTGACCATGTCCGCTATTGAGTGAGCGATTTCCAACATATTGAATGTACTGCTGTAATTCAAGGCATCCCATTCATATTACAAAATGCACATGATATATTTTTATATTTATTACTAGCAAATTAGACACACAAACACATAATAATTAAGCCTACAGTCGCATTCTAAACAATTATGATAGCACAATCAAAACATTGCCTTATTTTATTTTGTTTTCAAAAAAAATAAAAAAATTAATTTTTTTATGTTATTGTGATAAATATATAACTTGAAAACAATCTTTTTATCACACCGTCAAAACGTTGACATTCTGGCCGGTTGTCATAGAAATGTTAATACGTAACCAGTACAGCAACCACTTGACTTATCATGCAAATTTTTCTTTTTGAAATTGCATAATTTTTCGATTGTTTAGACCACTGGTCTTCCATGTTATCTCAGTTTCCGGTCTGTACCATCCCCTTCGATCGATTTTCTCTCCGCGAACATTTCATGTAAACCCTAAGACCCCTACATTCATTCAGTTGTTATTATTCAAAAGTCATTTCTGGCGTTCCTGTGTCCTGTTCCTTCTGGAGTTTCAATATATGACATGATAGATAAATTATCGTTCGTCAACTCTCTCGAACCGCTATAATTATGAACATGTACGAAATTATTTATTTTTTCGTACCTTTGGCTTTTAGTGGCTATGATTCGGAAGCCATTTCTGGCGTTCATGTCTCATTACTACTGTGAAAGTACGATCGACCAGTTATCATTTGTCAGCTTCCCTAATCCGCCATAAATACGAAAGATGACAATCGAAACAAATGTCTCTACATTCTGGGGAATTGCAGCTGTCTGAAAAACACAATTTTGACATTTAATACGTCATGTGTAGTCGGGAACCCCAGGTACCATTTGAATCAATTTTCTGATTATTTTTTTTCTGCATGTTGCAATACATCTGACCGGTATAAAAGATTGAAGCTACTTAAACCTATAACGTGAATTCCTGCCGTAATTAAATAAATTAATACGCGAGATAAAATGATGGCAGCGCGAACGTAGCAAAAAGGAACTTGCTGTAATAAAATGTCGATTTTCTTCTCCAAAATATCTTTAAATTTAATAACATTTCTGCAATAACCAACACTTTTCGTTTCTATTTCCTCTCATCTGTGTGTATATGTGTGTGTTTTGCAACGAGACACTAAATACTTCTGGTGTGAATTAAGTACATTTAATGCAGAGAAAAAACAAATTATACTGAGGGGTTTGGAAGGGCTTCGCCCTCGGGGTTGAATGCCTTTATCTACTTATCTCCGTGAGTTTTTCTGCTTTACTAGACTGCGTGTAATTGCGCTAGAAATCCGATGAGACGGAATTGTCAATGGTCAGATGGTATATCACTATGGTGATGTGACGTCATAGAGTAGGAAGTCTCATTTTACCAAGGACGCCGGACATTGACGAATTCTCTAAGGAGACTCTGCATAGGTTACGCGTGCAACACGTGCTCTACCAGCAGGAAACGAGTGAATGTTATTGTTGCTATCCAGTGGTGCTTGGACACGTTCCGTTGTGTAACTTGACATCTCTGCCTTCGGAATTTACAGAATTATTGATTATTTTAATTCCCGGCGTGGGGTTGTGGGCTGAATTTGTCTGTACAAGTACAGTGTCAATAGAAGCTGCAACATCATTAAGTTGGCGCAGCTATGAAGCACATACTTGTTATATATCACATAAGGAGGATATGAAGCCTGATAAAAATTATTAATAATTATGACGCTTTTAATTCAAAGGATACACATTTCGGGCTGGACCAGCTCTATAAAAGGAAAAAGTCGAACACCATTCAATGCGACATCGGCATTGGCAAAATTGTCATACACGTAGCCTTTCGTCATACACTTTTTGCAGGAAAATAAAATTGCATAATAAAATTTCTTCACAATCTGGATGCCAATAATCAAAAATAACCTATGTGACCTCATGAAAAATCCTCCATGAAAATGTTGCTTATGCCATTTCGCATTTACTAAAAGCAACTTTATGATCAATACTGTTATAACGTGTTGAAAATTTGCATTGCGATATAGATCTTGCATTACATGAATCGCCATATTCCGAGCTATTCCGTATTTTAAATGCACAAGAATAATAATACATTTCGTAAGAATATCAAACTTGTAGAGGTATTGACCCAGTTGCGTACGACGGAGGGGTTAAGGGATAGCTTCTTCTCCTATCTGGACTAATGGAATGTATTTGCATTCTCGTCCCGACTTTTGGAGGGATTATATTCCACCAACCTTTGGCTTAAACTTGGATCAACAAATAAAGTGACCCTCATTTTAGCGCATAGCATTGCCCAGTTTAACACCTGTGGAGGAGGTCACATGCGACGACTTCGGAATTTGTTCTCCCTGGTCGATTGCCTAGGTACAGCCAATGGGTTTGTCCATGCTAAACTACAAGCTTGCATTGTGAGGGAAAAAGGAAGACAAATTATCAAATTAAAATAAAAAATATGGAAACTTGCCTTTATTATAACTTTTTTTGTAACATTTACAATGATCCACCCAAACTATATATTCATTTACTACATTCTAAATTTACTATGTTCAAAGCAGAAAAAAACATGCGTTCGGAACCATTTCCTTTTATATTCCCTCGGACCATGTAGAATGTGTCGCATTTTGTGGTATGGTTGGAGATGCTAAGTTTTCAGGTATCATCCACATGCCTTTCCGAGGAACTCAAAATCCTCCCGGATTGGCATGTGACCTTTCGTTTTGTATATAGGTTGAACAAACTTGAAATTGATCCGGTCAGGGATAAACGACAGGGGCTTTCGTTGTTATCTCACTCTCGCAACTGCAGGATCTTCTGTTGGAAAGGTAGCGAGCCCACGCTTTAGACTTGGTTGGTTTTTGATGAGCAGATAGGGTGGAAAAATGACAGGAGAGATGGGCCAAAATTAGGGTTTTGTTTCATTTTTTGACAATGCACATGGTAGTGAATTAACCTTTCCTTTATTCTTTCCGGTTGTGAGCAATACTTGTGCTTTACTGAGGGTTTTGATAAAGAATCATTTTAATCTCCAAATTTCAAAATTGCTGTTTTGCAGAATAAAATATACGGGTGGGTTATAAGATTTGAAGGTCTAGCTACTGTTCATATCGAAGTGACCACAACTGTAAGGTCCGAAGAAATGAGTTCAACTACCTGTGCTGCCGGTTCGCATTGACGTTTTTAAAAATAAAGTGTACCTTCTAAAACAATACAGCATCTGAGATGGACGTCATGTAGTATAATTACAATTTAAGCACTGTTTTAAAATTTGTTTTAAAAACAAATTTATTACAAACAAAACATATTCAAATCCACAGGGTTACCTAAGTTGCCATCGGGTTGACTATCGTATGAATCCAACCTGGAGTGGTCTTATTGCGCCCGGTGTGGCAGGAGATTACGGTCCGCCTGGCTCACAGTCCGGAACCATGGTGAACAATAACTAGGGCATCGATTCAGTTGGACCCTCTTCACGCAACATTAGTTTCAGCTTTATTCCGTTGTCGTCTATGAAAGCCCGACCTATGATACCTGCCGGACTATGATTCTTTCCCACACCGTACGTGACAATAGTAGTGTTTTGGAGGAATTCTCCTTTTTTTTTTTTTCCTTCTGATCTTTCTTTCGCTGATGATTTATATAGCCTACTGATTAAATCTGCCATTTGATAGTCAGCCGGTTGTTATCATCAAACTTTCCTTGAAGACTTTTGTTAAAGTGACTTTGACTTGTATGAGTTTCATTTATTTCCCCAATTAATGTTCCATATTTAAAGAGGTTTTAAAGGGTTCCACTTTGGGGGTGGGCAGAATGGCTGCAAGAGTGTAAATTGTGCCACGTTGAACACGCATATACCAAATTAATACAGGGACAAAAGTTTTCTGAATAACCTTTGGATGGAATCATGTGCTGTTTCTTAACTACCATTTTGGTATTTTTAATAATAAACGATTAAAACCCGCCCATTGATCAGTCGAGTGATATTTCTCACGCCTACCTAGCAAGAGTGACCGGTGTCAAGACCGTGTATTTTTCGCTATATATTTACAGTAGAAACGCCAGTGGCTCCACCGAATGATGTCACAGAATTCAAATCAAACCTCAGATTTACAAGTGTGAGTCCTCGACGAAAACAAAAACAAATTGAATTACAGGTACGGTAACTTTTAAAATTACTATTTTGATTTAAACAATGTCAAAGAACTTTGTATTTTTAAAAAAAGACAAAACTTAAAAAAAAAAAAAAAAAAAAACAAACCGACAGTTGAACACGCGAAAAACGTACATTTTTGACAGAAATCACAGTTACACAAATTACAATGAACTTTAATATATAGACGAAATGTTCCCGGAACCACCCCCCCCGTAGGTGGCCGCAGCCCACGACTAGGCGCGTTGACCGGAACACTCCCGGGGAACACTCTCACCTAAGATGCCTTAGATATCTATGATGTATCCAACATTTGATAAAACATTTTATTCCATCACTAAAACATTTGTTGATATCCAACATTTGAGGAGGATGGATGCATTACCAAATAGATTTTTTTTAGGACTAAAGGATTAAGCCATTTTAACTTTGATTTGCAAATTGATCTTTAAAATTAGGAAACTGTGATAAATTTTGTCATGTGTGCACATAAAACAAGTTGAGGAAGAGGTATAGAAAATGAGATGTTGTGTTATGTTAACTTGTGGTTGTGGTGTATGTATGCATGCATAGCGCATGTGTTGGGTACAGATGTCTTGGACCCCTGTGGGATAAATTGCAGATAACAATAGGGCCTACTCCATTGTTCTGCCGTATTGGGTGGGGGGGGAGGGGTATTAATTTCGTCTGGTTCCCTGAGGGCATGTGGCATTGGTTACAAATTAAATATGCCAATTATTAGCAGCAACCTACAGCTATAGTGTGGTGTGGTGGGGTGAGTATGGAAATTAGAATTTTGTTTGATTTGGGATTCGCGGGATTTCCAACCGGCTCAAACACCGGAAGTTGGATGCCGTGTTAAAGTCGCTGTTGCCTGTTAGGTTGGCATGTCCTTTTCCCCTTTGAGTCTATAACATCAACATAAGGGGGCGCACCACTATTAGTTCCGGCAAAATCTGCCGTAATACTAAGTACTCCTTTTTAAGCTTTTTAAAAAGCAATGCGACCAACATTTTAGGCGATATCTTTTGTCAACAGTGGGACCTTAGAAAGTAATAATGAGTGTCAAATTGAGAAGTGTGACTTTCTGCATGGATTATAATATAGGATAAAAGCGGCAGTATTTTTTTTTACAAACCCAAAATCGTAGGGGAACAACTGCCTTTCAGGCTGTGAAGCATCGTGTGATTTGATTGGGCACGAAAGTATGCTCAAGAAGCATATGATCCAGGAGCATAAGTATACTCGGAGACAGAAACCCGGCCTTTGGTGAGCGCGAACTTCCCTGGTTGTTAAAAGGGGCCGAGCTATTAATCGCAGGGGGGTGTGGGTCGGACGGGGGACCCAGCAAAACAGCAGATCCTTCTGGGTGGCCAATCAGAGGCAGTGCATTGTTTCCGCAGTAAATACGCAGAGAACCAGGAAAACAAAAAGGGGGGAAGTTGCGCCGTTCAAAGGGTTTCTGTCCATGACTACAATGGTCCGGAGCATAAATAATCTGGAAAAAATACCCTGTCTCGAATAGGTCCTGGAGCATATTGGAATGTACATTGCTCCAAGAGCAAATGGCAAATGTGGTCCTAGTCTGTAGCAGAGGAGACTGTTGTGTCAAATAACTGCATGCTCCCGGAGCGGATGTGCATTTCAAATTTGGCTTAGAATATTTCTCCAGATTATGTATGTTCCAGGACCCTATGGTCCGGTACCTTATGCTCCAGAGTATACTTTCGGGTTCAAATTCTCAGCGTGGCAAAAAGGGTTGTCAAGGAAATG
Organism: Ophioderma brevispina; assembly: GCA_023653785.1. Taxonomy (NCBI): domain Eukaryota; kingdom Metazoa; phylum Echinodermata; class Ophiuroidea; order Amphilepidida; family Ophiodermatidae; genus Ophioderma; species Ophioderma brevispina. Next base: position 3,882 of record JAMKCH010049207.1, on the reverse strand, counting down.
CTTAGCTGTCACAAGCTTGTCGATCTTAACTTGAAAGTCAGTCATGTGATATTTGAAAGGTAAACTAAATAGTGATTAAACATGGCTGGGCATGCAAGTACAAACCAACCCGTCCAATTGCAATTTGATGAAAATCGCACGGACTTTGAGGCACACTAGGCAAGAGTAATTCGGCCAATCTATCATGTGGTTTATTCGTCAAGGCTGACTGCAGGCAGAATTCGTAGGGGAGGGCCTATGGCACTCTTTCCGAAATTAAAAAGGGATTGCAGTTGGGTTGGGAGGCAGTGGGGCGTTCCTCATGATTTTGGCAATATATTGTTTTGCCTGCCATGACGTCACGGTTGACGTCACTGTTGACCGCATACCCGTGGCTTATTCCGTTATTGCATTAACGAGAGCTTTTTTTATTTTTATTCCGTCAGTGAGTAATAATAATAATAATAATAGCATTGATAAAGAGCATCTATCTAGGCAACCTATTCCGAGGCGCAGTTACAAAGAGTACCAGAAACATGTAAACAGAAGAAACAATAATTCAAATGAACATGTAACCTAAAGGAGGAGCAAAAACCCTACAAAGTAATGGAAACTTGAACAAACTTACATTGGAGAGTCACATCGGCAATATTGAAAATGCAATAATTAAACTTATCGCAGATGAAACAATTGTCCTTACAGACTGTTATTAACGAGTTTTAACCCCGTATGGGTATTGCATCCTCTCACCACCATAATCCTTCAATCAACACAATCATTCTCCAAGCACAGGAATATAACACAAAATTATGTGCAACATCAAAACAGCTCAAACCAGTACATTGACTCCCTTCAGCACGCCTCAACAAACAACCCAGGGCCCTTGGAAGTTATATTTTGAATTTTCTATTGAATGAGATATACATGCATTTAGGATTTGCACTTGTCTATATCCCACATGCTCCCCCTGGATGCGTCCCCGGGGGATGCGCCACAACCTCTATAAATTTACGGGTAGCTCCCTTCATCTGGGCAGACTCAACACATGACTATCTCTAAAAATCCTGGTTTTGAAAGTCCGCGCCGCCGTCAGAAATTACTACACAGCATTGAAATTGACTTACTTTATTGACTTACTTCAGCTTCTCGGATATTTTCATTATTTGGTTGTTTTTAACGCTCAGTCGCATATGATTTGTCATATCCACTGCACATTCATGGGCGACAGTGACAGTGATTACGAAACCTCTTTCACCCATATATTGATAGTGTCCGTTTAAAAGTGATCCTCATTGCTCCGTAGGCAAATATATTAAGCTCTATACCAATGGAAAGCTTATGACTTCAGGATGCCAAAATATCTTTTTCCCCAAAAAATACGTTTATAAATAGCCGCTATAAGCCAAAAACTAACCCTATATTTGGTTGCGATTTTACCTGGCCCAAATACGCTTAAGCTTTCCTTCTATGACCTTGGCAAATTCGTTTGACGTAGGCGATTGCACAGTCTTGTTGCGCAATGGCATTATTCCAATTGAAAGGAACCCCAAAATCGCCCTTCTTCTCCTGTTTTGAATTGAATTTCGCCAATATAGAGATATAAATGTGGTTATTAACTAGGTCCTTGATCTCTGTGATGAGGTATTATAATTCCCGGCTATAAGTATGCAAGAAATGTGAAAAAACGCTTGTTGGATTCTCCTCGCTTACGATGAATCGTGAGTAACGAGCAGAGTCAGAGGCCAGCTGTGTTTACACGTAATTGTGAGATTTAGACCACAACTCATGCTCCTGGGCATGAAAAATAAATAGCTGCCCTTTGATGTTAGTGAGGGGAAGACCGGCCCCTGGACATGGGTGTGATCAAAAACTTACTCTTCCATTGATTTCCGTTACACCCTCTTATGCGAACCGATGGAATTGCATGCTGGTATTAGGCGCTATCAGGGGGAGAGTAACGGAAATCTTAGTCTACTCTTTGTAAGGACCGGGAAACAGTCGCTCAATTATGGTTATTGAACCTTTTAGTAAATAAATCACTGTTTTTGGCTTTGCTATTGGGTTTCCGGTAAAGTCTTGGCTCCTCGAGCGTAACATGGCGGGAATTACTTTAACTAGCGACAAATTGTTAACCATAACAAAGTACAGCAATACTGGAAGCAAGGAAATTCAGTAGTAGAAAATGCCGACCTGAACCGCCTTCTCTGTGGGATTAGAGCCATCAAATCTACCAGATACTTCAACAGATAGTTATCTGTATCTGTATGTCATAATTTGATTTAGTTGAGCAAATTTAGAGGGAAAAAATGGAAGTCTTCGAAAGCGCAGAAGCCAGCGCTACAACTTACAAGGTGAATGGGAGGATTTTGTTCACTTGCATAGACGATTACACAATCGGTGCGTCCACCACCTCACAAGCGCCCAAATCAAATATTGACTTTGTGAAGTGGTGTTCTTGTGAAAGACGATTTTCCTTTTGGCTCTTGTAACCAAAGTCGTGATGAGTAGCATTTAAATCTGACACTCGTTACATATAAAATCGCGAATTAAAAATAAGCTTTCCATTGGGATATAGCTTAATATAGACCGTCGCAGCAGAGGTCACCTTTAAAAATGTGTTTTCAACTAAGTCTAGTCATACTTTTTAAAGACACAAAAATAAATTCTATATTTCTATACTTTAACGGCAACTTACAGAGGCTATATGGATTTTTTAAATGAAGAAATGCCACATGAAAAAAGTCGATGCCCCGTGTGCACCCCTGTTTACCACTAGGATTGACTAGATTTCATCGCCGGGTTTGTAAACGTAACAAACAAAATTGAGGAAAAAGCAAGTGAGGATACATCAACAGTTTCAGTGTTAGACGTGTCAACTTGACATATTAAGTGACTTAAATCTGAAGTATCAAAGTTTATTTAAATCCAAGTAAAGTTGTTATGTAATATGTTGTTTTGGGACATACCATATTCTTGAACCAAAAATGATTAAAATCATTAAACCGGTTATATAGAAACTTCAGATCATTTGTGCATTAGTCTCATTTATGTGTGTCTTAACTGTATTTGACCTTTGACGTCACGGAACGCCCATAACAATCTATACAAAAAAATGCATAAAAAAGAAGAAGAACAAACACTTTTCGTCGAATTACCCTGAAACTTTTACATTTATTTAGAAAACACGGATAGAAGGGGCTGACGGGGTGGTTTACAGATTAAGCTGGGAGACATTTTCACACTAGATCCCAAGAAAGGCATGCAAATATCACGCGGCCCACAAAAACAAACCTATAATGCGTGCTGTTCATGCTGCTACATGTTATGGCTTCCGGTGGGTCGAATCCTAGAGGGGAAATGTATAAACATAAGCTTAAATACCATTGCAGATTTAGAGGCCTTTTCAAAAAAAGATCCAATATGCATTCATAACGTAGTTAACACTTTTCTATGAGAGAGAGCGACTGATTAGTGTAATTCTTACCTTTATAAAAGCATTTTCAGGCGTTACTCCCGCGATGCTTTGTCCATCAGTAAGAAATAACATCAAATTTGATATGAAATATTGTGCTTGAATTGATTTATCGGCTGACAAATATTAATTGGGCAATATTTCAATATTTCCCCAGGTGGCTTCTGAAGAAAAAGAAGGGTTAAAACACTTACAGTGTCATAGTGCAACATGTGAAACGACCTACACAAATGTATTCCTTTACTATGCATCTTAATTTTTGATTATTTGTTTTTTTCTTTTGGTGTTTGAATTGGGATTTATCAGCGTAAAGAAGAAATATTTGCTCTTCTTTTGCAAAGAAGTTAAAAATGGCAGCTACTTGATATGTTCGTCAGACGGCATTGTATAAAACATATTAGGTACAAAATATTCTCAGATTATAGAAGTAC
>JAMKCH010049206.1:0-82518 GCA_023653785.1 Ophioderma brevispina | reverse complement strand
TCTATGGAAGTAGTCCGATAATCTTTAAGGCTACGAAAAACTAAATCCCCCGGCAACGGCCAAAATCTAGGGAAATCGGCCGATATAAAACATTTTGTTTGCCATCGCGCCCTATTTTTTGTATTATGAAGTGCCTAATTTTGAAATATCGTATTGGAAATTGTGTACCTAAAGACCCCTTCAGTGGAATACGTGGTAAACGCGTTCGTAATTTGTGTCTTGAAACGGGTTGTCAACGGTGGTTGAAATCTCAAGGCTGCCCAATGTCGCACTCGGCGGATTCTTCTACTAAAAACACCCCCGGGCCTATTATTTATAGCAAACCATTGAAGCCCGTGATCCACAATGATAACAACATTACTATTTAAGTTAAACAAATGGTCTTTTGAGTAGTGAGGGTGGATATTTTGAACCTACGGTAATAAAAGCATCAAAATTTGTCACATCATACCACAAGGAATATCTATATAACTTTGAAAAAAGGAAAAACCCTTTCCATAATTTAATGAGTGTCGCTTACCCACCTCCATTGCTCAAAAGAAAAACGATTGTCTAGTCAAACGTGTTAAGGTCCCAGGAAATGCAATTAGCATTGATGTGGTTGTGTCAGGCTACAAGGAGCGGGCTGAGAAAGCATCAACTATTTGGCTTGGTGATGACATCATTGTGACTATTGATTTTTCAGAAGTATAGAAAATTCCAGGTGAACTGGTTTGTGAATCTAATGCATTGACTTGAAATCAATAGTTCACACGTTTCACATGGTTGGTATTCTTTTTGTGGCCCCTCTTTATTGGAATGGAATGCCGTAAAGATTTTGGACTAGGTTTATCATCTCATTTCCTGGGACCGTAAACTTCTTTTTGGAATACGGGCCTGATTGTTTCGGCAAATCACCAGATTTGCTTAGTGTTCTTTCACGTATTTGGTTTGATAATGCCTTTGTAAACTTATTTCATGTCGAATTAATGCATAGAGTACAATTATAGTGGTATCAATAATAGTAAATACTTTGGGTATAATAAATAGTTTAGATTCTGCTTTCTACAGAATGACACATTCGATACCTTAAATAAACCGGGCTGCTTCTTTCCATCATCTTCATTGCTGTTTTGTGTTGCAATATATTTGAGCGTTGCCTGTCCTTATGCAGACTGATGACCACATAAATTACCAATTTAGTATTTGTGATCAGCGAGAGAGCTACGGGTATTCCAAATGCAAGTAATTGACATGCCGCACGCAACCAGCAACGTTTGTTTCATCATACAGCGGAATGAACACATCACAGAAATGGAGAGGGTCAAAACTATACCTTACGATAGAAATGGGTAAACCCCCCAAACAAGAATTTGTTGCAATACGTCGTATACCTTACTGCCTTCGCCAAGCAAGTGTTGATTCATCTTGTTAATTACAAATTTTGTTTGAGGAGAACCAATGGTCAATTGTAGTCAAGGTGAAGGCTTGCCAGCCAGAAGGTAATGTGTTATTGAAGCGAATACACACAAAGCGTGCGGTCAGTAGAAGATTTGTTTGCTAGTAATGTAACAAACTGAAAGCCTATAAAGAGAGTACAATGGTAAAGAATAATTCCCCTTTCCATTAAAGATTTCGCAGATCTTGAATTTATGTAGTAGCTAAAGTTCCAACTAAACCAAGGATCGAAAGGCAGGATATTACGAAACTGATTATATCGAGTGGGTCAGAGAAAAAATACGCAATGACTTTTGCCTCGAGCTCGAGAGGTACTGTTAAGATTGAATCATAGCAAATCTGTACCTGTCCATTGGGTAGAAGAAGGTATTCATCTCTTGTGAATTCGGTACTGGCATAGATAAATCTTTCCAATTTACATCGATGAGTATTCCGATTTGTTTAGAATAATGTAAGGGCAATCAAGGAGAGGGTTATGAACCTTCCAACCAAAACAAAAATCAACTTCTTCTTTTCAACGGATTGTAGCTCTATACCTGGTACGGTTAAGAGTACAAAATATATTTCCGCTGTATGTATTAGATCGTATGTTGAAAATAAGCATTGTATTTCTTTTAAATGGAAGAGACACAGGCAAAAATTCCTCGGGTGTGCCAGAGTACAAGTGCCCATGGAACCATCGAGTTTACTATTAGTTTTGTTAGGCCCCTGTTGATCACAAGATAAAAATGCTTCCATTTCCTTTACATCGCAGAACAGACTATCATTTCATTTCTCTTCTGTCACCCATCGCTTCAAACAATGGATTGTTATTTCAATTCTTCGGGTAGCTTCAATCCCATTTCATAGATAACGGCTGAAAGCGGTCCATGTATCAAAATCGTCACTACGAAATCCTCGATAGGTGGTTCTATGACTCTAATCGTGAAACAATTACTTTTCCATCCAACGATTACCAAACTTTAGCCGTAAAACATGCAACAAGGTCGAACCGACTTGAGGTACTTCTGAAGTGCACCATGGCTTCTTGTTCGATTTAAAAACAATGTCTCACTATCGATAAATTTTGGGGGGGGGGGGACTCGTTCTGTCATGAAAACGCATTTGTCAAAGTCAGAGAATAACCAGGTCTACATCTTACCTTACGACAAACACGTGATAACGGGTCACGTGTTTCGCTTGGCAAGGACATGCGATTGGTAATTTCAGGTGTTTTGGTTGTCGATAATGTCCAAAGGACCATCGCGGATAAGGAATGGAGGACGGCCTCTGTGTTTCATGAAAGCAGATGAACTTGACAATTCCGCATTTTAAAGGGACATGCCTCCCCCCAAAGTTTAATTTTGCAGTTTTAAAAAATTCCCACTTTACATAAATTCCCTAAAGACGGTTTTATGTAAAATTATAATACGGATTCAATTGGTAACTGAAATTTCAAAATATGAACCCTTTCCCCCCAGAACCCCGAGCCGCTTTGCAAGGATGTGCGTTATATTATGAAGCAATATATATATGAGTGGCATTCTGGTTCTTGGGGGGGAAAGACCTCATTTTTTGCATTTTTGTTTCTGGGGGGGCTGAACACTAAATGGAAGTGCCATAAACAACAACATGATACCACATACCATGCCACTCACTATGTGGTAGGTATGCTAATCTACCAAGGGCCTCAGTTCAGAAGCTTAATGAGCACATGTTAACGACAAGCTGACCTTGCATATCCTGGTATCATAAATTTCATACTAAAATACAAGTGGTGATGTATTGTTCAATACAATGCGTGAATGAAGGGCTTTGAATGTTGCCATGGGAATGCTATTTTAGTAGCTCAATAGCGCTAGCTAGCTTGTCATGATATAAATAGCGCGGTCATGGGCCATTGTGTTTGTATTCCAGAGTCTGCTTTGTGTGAAGACAGTATATAATCAAAATCTCAGTAGCATAAGCTAATGTATGGGTATTGTTATAAGGGCTGCCTCGTGTAGCCTCTTTGTAGCTTTAAAGGACAAAAGGCAAGTATATACGTCACTTACAAGCTCTATAACAAAGGGCAGATATGCAAAATCTTCCTGTTTATTCATTTAAGTAATAAATGGTCATTGGAATGGAGGAATACTCTAAGCTTTGCTTTTTCCAGAGAGCATGCCCCTGAACTGTCTCAGACTTTTTGGCTTTTCTTGATACAAATGTATTTTGGGGAATAAAAAACACATTGCGTATATGTTAAAGTAGTGCTAAAACACCAACTCCAAACTGATGGTGAAATATAACTATTATGATTATAGAGGGCATCCTTCTCTCCTTGTTCCGGGCGATGTCCTTGTTGAATGCCTCTAGCCGAACCCGGACACGAATCACCAATTTACCATGGTCCCCAACGCCGTGTAGGATATTGTACACAGAGCACAATGCGGATTTGTAAATTGCTTATAATGTCTCATTTGATCATTGTTAAAAAATCTCGAAAATATATGAGTTACATGCCATTGCTATTGACAAATTAGATTCAGGAGGGCAGTTTATTGTAGAAAAATACGAATACGATTCCCAAGTAGAACCTTTCGTCTTGTCGAAAGTCATAAATGACCACAGGTAAAGGATGCCGCCGCAACTATAGAAAGGATGTACAAACAACATCCCAGGGATGAACCGTAGCGTAATTTAAGGAATATGAAAAAAGCGCAGAAAATGTGGCGAAAGGTGTTTCCAAAACTTGTCAAACACAAGCATTCGATCCGTAGGATGTTTACATCGAGACTTAATAAATTCTTCTTTCCATGAAGCTGGGCAATTGTAACTACTGCAACATTCCCAACCACATTGAAGGTCAGTCTGAAAAGATGCGTCTATCGTTGTTTGAATATCATAATGTTAGGCATTCATTTGCGCAAGTACTGTTATAATCAATGCAGCAATCTCTTATTGTATACATTCACTATCGCATTGGCACCTACTTAAATCTCGTTCACCACATCGTAATTCGCAACTCCACCTTTGTGAAATGTGTATTGATACCGGCACAATTATATGTCTGAAAATAAAAGAATTAAGGTATTTAAGTAGGGCTGGTACCAGTGTGAAACCAGATATAGTCCGGTGAGAGCCACAGTCCGGGCTCCATAGGACGATAACGGGAATAAAGCGTGAAACTAATGTTGCGTGACGAGTCAACTGAATCGAGTGCCTCTATTCTTGACGTGTAGCCGGACTCTGATTACGGCGGACAATAATACTTCTAAACGTGGTCGCGATCACCTGGTTTTTTTTTTAAAGACTACTTGTTTGAAAACCGTTTTCGCGATTATCGCCTTTGGGGTGCGTATCGCTAACTTAATCGAACTTGCCATATGGCCCGGGCCAAGCTACAGCCACCCGCCAAATTTCATGACATGAGACCCCGAACTCGAGACAATGGCGGACATATCACAGAAGAGGACCGGGCAGATACATGTGGCCTTTATAAACAGATATTAGATGGGAAATAAGTTTTGCTCGAAGTAGCTAATGCTAAAAGTAATATTTCTACCTTTATCTTTTGCTCATTACCTTTTCCACAGAAGTAATAGCTTTGTTGAAGTCCGTGAAATGAACAGGTCCATTTGCAATTGAAGCATAGGAACCATTGATTAAAATCGCCTACATGTGTTGGGTTGAATCGTTCAACTGAGTATCATTTTGGTTTCTAGAGACATCTCTTTCCAGTTCCAGTCTATCAGCAAAGTTGGTGAATTATCAGTGTTCTTGTCAATATACTTCACTGGATCGCACACCTTGTACCATAAACCACTGTTGAGGGCTGTGCGGATTTCGACCACATAATAACTGGAATGTTTTGGATGACGTTATGTAAGCGACTGTTCCAAATGTATTGGCTTGAAACTTAAGGAATGAGAAAGAGTAATTAATTAATATAATTTCAACATGTTATATAAATGAGAGGAATTTGAGGTTCTAATAACCTCTGTGAATTACAGCAATGTATATATTACAAATGTGAGAGAAATTTATTACAGCGCGAATGTAGCATTATTTAATCGCAAAAGAAGGTTTGCTTGGAGTGACCGAACCCACACCTCCCGTTGGATCTAGGGTGCGGTAAGCAATGCGTCACCACGGCAGGTTATATATATATATATATTATATATATATATATACAAGAAGATATAGAGCAGGAGCAGAATATCATGACCTCTTTTGTCACATAGCATGACAAATATGCATTGCAGATGCTACAAACTATTCCTATCCTTCTTTTGACACATTAAGCTAAGATGAACAATTGTTCATTTTTTATCAAATTGGAGCAACTTGTGACTTGACCCCTGTACAAACTTTTAGCCATTTTACCCAATAACTCTAAACCAATGGTCATAGATGGTACAAAACCAACATTTTTGAATCCTTATGACTAGACGGATAATATGGCATACACTTCAACCTGATTGGAGTAATTGATAGTGTTGACCCGTGTCAACTTAAATTGGCCCCTATTGAAAAAGAAAAGTGACACCACAATTTGACAACACTAACACCTTTTATTGATCGTAGAGGTCCCTACTAACTACCAAAGGTTCAAGTGAGATGTAGTGGGACATGTTTGATCCAAGTCCTTGCTCCAGCTCTAATTAATTGGACTATGATTTATTTTACTTACGACAAATGACACCAACATTATAGTGTACATTCGCGCTTTTGGTGCTCTCGTCTTTACATTGGTCAAAGACATGCACTCATATCCGCTATGAACGTTTAAATATATTTCTTTCAGTTCGTTGATTGGACCCTCAAAAGGAATTGTGAGAGGCAACGATGTACCGTCGTAGCCAGTCCTTCACAATGATATCTGAATGCTCTTGTCCCCACCAATCTGAACAAATCCGTCCCCAGTCAACCATTAGATACTTCAACAATAGCCTTCACAGACGGATCACCAAGGTACGTATCGGATCGTATCAGCTGCAAGTAGCACAAGCACACAATGTACAAGTTCAAATAAAAAGACCACCCCCTCGAAATTGCATTTTTCAGGAAAGGTTGCTCCTTAAATATAAAATATACACTGAGTGTTAATCTTTAATGTGAAAAAAAAAAAAAAACCAGTTAACCTGTCTACCTGAGCCTTTTTGGAAAAATTTGCCGAAGGGGGGTGGTTACAACCCCCCCCCGTGATTTCGTTAATGAACACCCGGATTCCTGTAAATTTGGTACAATGGATAGCTTAGGGTTCTTTTTCATTGGTACCAAAAATAAGTTACTAACATCCCCATATGACGTCAGCATGACGTCATATGTGAGGAAAGTACGAAAATAATGAATATAGGGTTTTTGTGGAAAATTGATATTTCGCAATTTTAGCGTACTTCAAAACCTTATTATACTCTAAAATGCGGTCATTATATAAAATAGTCATTTCCATCAAGTAGAGCTCAAAAACCGCATGGAAATTCTTATTGTCCTAACCTTTTGGCGAAAATTAATTTTTCAATGTGTGTGTCATGGAAATGGCAGTTTTGCTGAATGTGCGAACTTTATGACGTCATTGTGACGTAATGCTCTGCATGTTGGTACTCAGTTTTGGTATCAATGGAAGAGGATGGACCATGATATCTATTGATACCCAAATCAAGTGTCTGTGATGTTTCCGTGTTTTTGGTGTTAGGCATGTTGGTACTTCTCTTCCGGAGGGAGGTGTTACCACCCCCCTCCCCCCCCCCCCCCATTCCATCACTCTTGGTATCACCCTGTAATCTTACCTATACACGGTGGATGTTTGTTTTTGGATTAAAAGGAGCGGTAACATGTCAATTGACAATTACATTAAATAATTTGGTCACCAAAAAAGTGGGGGTTTTAAGCAAGCTCGTGGAAAAAAAACCTGAAGGTTGGGGGGGGGCTTCGGACCGAGGGTAATAACCTTCTCGGCTTGAATGATGAATTGTTTAGAACTACCGTGTCCATCCTTTGTGGTATTCGGATCATGCAACCACAAACTGTTATGTTTCTCCTTTTCGGGTGAATGTTTGTAAAATCTCACGTGAATTTTTCGCAATCTTAACCAGGGGGGGTGAAACGGCATTCAAAAACCAGTCGTCCGTGCCTGGTGCGCTGACATTTGAATATTGCACGGAATAATTATCAGTTTGGGTGGCTTGTATACACACATAAGTTCAATTCGACCAACAATCCGCCAAAAAATATCAGTTGTTGGATGTTGTTGGGTGCTATTGGTGGTTAAATTTTGTCCTACCTATGTCCACACAACGAATGAAATACACGTCAGTCGTCCTTGATTTAAATAAACCGCCTCATGAATACATCTTTTCACCTAAGCGCTGCATTGCATTAATAAGAAAAAAGATTGATCTGAGCACAATGATCCAGTGTACAAACTATTTATTACACTGGCCACCTCTAACACATACATTAATTTGTGATCACTACACTACACCGATTAGTGTAATTATTTGCAAAGCGGCACCACAGTAATGTGAAGAAGCGGAGGCAGCCATTGCTTCTTATTGTTGGTACTCTAGGTTTTCTTTGTGGTTCGGCAAAACAATGCGAGTACGGTGAATTTGTCTAGATTACGTAAGCGTTTTGCCTCTCTATCTATAGAGAAAACCTCTTGTTGATCTTAACATTGATCAATTCAATAGTGATCCTCGGTGAACCTTTGTGAAGTCCCCGTCGATTGTTGATGATCCTGATACAACCTGCGATTATTTTGAGACTATTGACCCAATTCACATAGCAGGAACCAGTTATAACTGGTAGATGCTATTCATCAGGTACCTTTTATAACTGACTCAATGTATAGAACCAGTTAACAGCAATTTTGTAAACATGTTAGTGGCCTGGTATCTTGAACTAGGGTCGCCTGACTGTGACACACTGGGCAATTGTATCGTTTAGAGTTTTAATATTATGGGCCAAACGATTGGCCAGGCAATTGATTGGACAGTTCAACAAAAGAAAGTGACGTATGGGATGTTAACTGTTCTATACACTGCATACAGGCTATACAGCAGTGTAGAATGGAACTGGTTTTACTGTTTCCTTAAACGTATTGTACACGCGTATTTCCAACCCTGGGACTTGGTAATGTTTCTCTTTACTCTAAAATAAGATTGAAAATACGTTTATTTTAAAAAGGCCATGGTTGGATTCGAACCTGTGATACTGCATTATAAATCGATGCTCTTTACACTATACACTAGCGAGGGAAGGTTATTGATGATTTTGAATCGTACATATAGTCCAGGCTACAGACTCGTTGATAACTAATATCAATGGGGGGGGGTGGGGGGGCCGGTTGGTGTGTTTATGTAGATAGTAGTAAAGTGTTTTTCCGGAACGGTTCTAGACCAGGTTTTTTTATTCCTGATTCTGAATCCGATAGATGCCCGACGAGCACTTGAGCATTTTGTAGAAATGTGCAAAAATCAAAATGGCCAACCAAACACAAAACATTCATCTCTTGTTCACTCAAAAGTTTTTTTCAGCCCAGTCTCGTTAAAAACATTCACTGTGACCAATTAACATACATTAACATTACACTTAATCAATTAATTAAATATGGGGCCGCCTATACAATAAAGTGTCTGGGGTCGTTATCTACTTTTGAGTGCAGGTTGGTAATGTGGTATCTATCCTGGTGTTTGACAGTCAAGAAATTAATTAAAACCATAAGCAATATTTTTTTTAAAAGTGAATATAAATCCTTCATTGATTGGTCCAAGATGGTGTTCGATACTCTAAGATTGCTATAAGTGATAGCACTGTGGTCCAAGCCTAGTACCGCAATGTTTGTTTATATACCTGTAAAGCCAATCAGATCAAGTACACATCATTAGGTAATCGGAGATCGATACATGTAAGTGCTATCCAAGATGGGTACCATATGGCTGGAAATGGAACTTACGAAGCGCGAAAAAAATTCCGATCACTAAAAGTCTAGAGAGATATTTTCTTTGTTTTTGGTAGGTTTTGGGCACCTTGGCATCCATATTGGAGATATATGATGAATAATGACTCATGACACTTAAGATAGCTTCACTGTGTGATTTAGGAAGTGATAATCCAACTACAAAACACAAAATCATATCGTTAGCCTTCAGTGTGAATGAATTATTGACCTTTACTGACTGACACTTACAGCCATATTGGACAACCCATCAAGGATGCCATCTTGCAGATATCAATCACTTGGGACTATGTTATGTATTTAAACTGTTCTGAATGAGTTATAGTGATATACATAAACATGGCAGCTCTTGGCTATATGTAGTCATGATATTTTGCCATTTTTGGAGCCATCTTGAATGGTTTATTTCATTTTATTGATTATCAAATTGTTGAAAGCCTATTCATAATGCGTTTCAATTAATATATTGATGCTAAGCATTGGTATATATAACAAGTTACCATTCTATGGTCAAAAGTAGATAAACACCAGCTGCTTTGTTGTATTGGCGACCACATTGAATCTCTTAATTAGGTGGTTAGTGAATCATATTTTACTGACGTCACCCAAGGGTGTTTTGGGACTGGTCAGCAAAAAAAAAATCACAACTTTTGAGTAATTAACATATGAGTTTTAGTGTTTTGGTGGCCCCATTTTGAATGTTTGCTTTTCTTCGAAAATGCTGAAGATTTGTTTCGTCTGGCATCCCAAAAATTTTGTCCCCCCCGGGGGGGATTCAGATTCAGCAGGAAAACCTGTCTAAAGAACAGTTGAAAAACCATTATATATATGGTATCACAAGGTCCACCTGGTCTGTACCCCTTGGACTAATAAGCTTTACGGAATAAAGCGATAATACTATTGTGATATGATAGCACTGTATGCAGTGTATTTATACAAATGGGCCGTATGCATAAAAAATAGTAAATACACTTATAGTGAATAGTAAAAGTAAAAGCATTTTGCTTGACTCAAGTAAAGTAAAAGCATTCTTTGCTAGATTTGGTATGCATCAACTTTTTACCTTTTATACTTCGTAGTAAAATGCTAGTACTTGCCTAGTATTTACTTATGAATTCAGGAAAATCATTGTTGGTCAGATATTAGAACCTTTGCCACCAAAGGCCACATTCAAATCATATAGATGTCCTTGAGATATGCTTCACCAGTTATCTAACAGACTTTTAATCTGCCACAGCTGTATTGTAGTCCGTTGGCTGGGTGGGTCCCGTGTGCAATGAGATGTGCCTAAGTTACTCTTCTCAGCCAGGACTAGACCATCAAGACAATAACAAAAAAGTGAGGGTAGACTTTTGCACCAGGCACTTTTTTTCGCTAGAGGGCGTTTCAAAATGGGGCCGCCAAAATGCCATTTAACGCCATTTTATAACGACGTTTTCATAGCCCCCCACAATATGGGGTGAAATGCGTCGTTTTGTTAGTGTTTTCCTATATTTGTTGATGCTCAAAAGGTATAGAGCGGGTCACACTCACACTAAATGTATTCCTCATTGGAGGGCGCTTTTCAAAAATGGCAGCCAAATGGCAATTAACTCCTCATAATGATGTTTTGCCAGCCAAAATGGGTGAAATGGCCCAGGGTTTCAGTGTTTTGTTATATTTGTTAATAAATGTAAAGAGCAGTCACATTCACCACACAAAGTATTCCTCATTGAGGGCGCTTTTCAAAATGGCCACCAAATTGCAATTTAACACCTTATAATGATGTTTTAATAGCTATAAAAAGGGGCAAAATGACCCAGCTTTTCAGCGTTTTCCATATGTGTTGATGTCATATGTATTAAAGCGGTAATTCAATCTAAATGTATTCGTAATGGAAGTGCTTTTCAAATGGCTGCCAAATGCAATTTAGCCCCTCATAACAATGTTATACTAGCCAAAAAAATTGGGGTGAAATCACCCAGTTTTTCAGTGTTTTCCCATATTTGTGGATGCCAAAGTATAGCGCGGTCACATTCACCACTTAAATGTATTCCTAATGGAGGACACTTTTCAAAAATGGCATGCCGATGAGATTAATACCGTATATACACGTTATTATAGCAAAAAAAATGAGATGGCCCAGTTTGTCAGTGTTCCCTATTTGTTGATTTTGTTTCCTCCGTTATTTGTTGAGTTACTTTATTCAGTTATAACATAATTGCGTTTTATTTTCTCTTTTTTCTTACAGTTATTTTTATTGATATTGATGATTTTTCTAGTTAATTTGATTGGATGAGTTATCCAGTACAATGGTATTAATTGGATGATATTACCCAATCTAAGTGATGACAGGGTTGTGTGCGCTTAGCCAGCTGCAACCTCGACAAAGCGAAATGATTGTGACGATTTCCCTTATTGGCAATATAGTAATATTGGAATCGCCACTGTAAGCGTCTCATAGGGGAGAGAAGGATTTCCACACGACATGCATAGTGGACATGATGGCAATGTCTAAAGCTGAAGACCAAACTTTGCAGACTTTTGGGGATTTCACAGTGACAGCATCGCTTTAGAATATGTTGTGGAAGCTGCATCAGCTGAAAAACAGTCTTTGATTCTTACAATAACAAATCGACGAAGGGACAATCAATGAGATACACCCCTTCCGTCGAGATGGACAGGTTCTGGGCATCAATAGTAACAAGGAGAAAATCCAGACACTTCACTCCATCAGTAATCTCAAAAAAAAAGAAGCCCAAAACATCACCTTACGATAAAAACATTCCCCCTTTTTCCCCAAGTTTCATGTCAGGAGAGCGGATGATACCATGCTTCTCTTCCTTTGGTAGTTCAAGTAATTGAGGTTCCTGAGCTTAACTTAGATATAGAAAGAGGCTTGATGTTCGTATCATTCCCCCCCCCCCCCCTCATCATGATGTGCAGGCAATCATTGAATGCCAGATCCACAACTGATCATAGTCTGTTTTCGTTTACTGATGTATTTGCGATATTACTCTACTACTGGGATTTTGATTTGCATTCACAGTGGATTACATTTGAATGGCACATGATTGTAGCAGATAGTTGGTAACAATCGTTCTTATTTTCCTCCTTTGTTTGTCTTTATGAACCATAACTACAAAACGGTGCTACCTGGGATGGGATGAGTTGCCTTACTGCAGATAATTCTGAATTTTGTTTAAAAAAAAAAAAAAAAAACTCAGATTTTTAAAAATTGTTAAAAGTTGCTTGGCCAATCTTTATAAAACTAGACCATTTTAACCCATATATGGGCTAATATTTGATGCTCAGAACCTGTCCATCTCTACAGAAGGGGTGAATCTGTGATTGATTGAATGATAATTCAATTGAAGCATCCCTTGATGTTGGTTTTAGTTCAGAGTCCTTCACCGATTTGTCATTGTAAGAATCAAAAGATTATATCAAGCCTATTTGCGTTGACGCAGACTTCCACACATAATTCCAAGCTGTGTCTGCGAAATCCCCAAGTGTGCTACAGAATTTTTGTCTTCAGCTTTCGACATGGCTTCATATACACTACGTATGTCATATGGGATATTTTCTCTCCTACGAGACGCTCACAGCGCGATTTCCAATTATTTCACTGCCATCAGGAAATCGTCACTTCGCTCGTCGAGGTGGCAGCTGGCTAAGTGCCACAACCCTATCAGCCCACTTAGATTTTAATATCACCCAATAACAAGATAGTTACTGAATAAATCATTAATCCATAACTGAAACATAAACTAGAAAACATTAACATCATAAAATTAACTGCAAAGAAAAAGAGAAAATGAAACCGCAATTTTGTTAGTACTGAAATTAACTCAACAAATAATGGGGGAAAATCAACAATTGGGAAAAAACACTAAAAAACGGGGCCATTTCACCCCTTTTTGGCTATTTTAATTTAAAACATCATTATAAGGTGTCAAATCACATTTGGCGGGCACTTTTAAAAAAGCGCCCCTCCCTTAGGCAACATTTAAGTGGTGAATGTGACCAGGTCTATACATTTGACATCCACAAATATAGCAAAACACTGAAAAAAACTGGACATTTCACCCCATTTTTGGCTAACAAAAAAACATTATTATGAGGTGCTTACATTGGTATTTGGCAGCCAATTTGATAAGTGCCATCATAGGAATACATTTAAGTAAAGAAGTGAGCACTCTATACATATGACATCAACCAAAATTTATAGGAAAATACTTGAAAAAAGCTGTGAGTCAATTTTACCCCTTTTTATGTGACTACTCCCCCCAACACATCCATTATTACGGTGTTAAATCGCATTTGGCGGCCATTTTGAAAGCGCCCTCAATGAGGAAAGGAAGAATACATTTGAGTGGTGAAGGTGACTGACGATATACATTTGACATCACAACAAATAAGAGACAAACTAAAACAAGACAGAATAAAGGGGACTGTCAACACAATGCGGGCATAAAAACAGAGGGGGGGAGTCAGGTATCCATAACCATAAGTGGCCTAGGGATATTATATCGTAAATGGCATTTTGGCGGCCATTTTGCAAAAAAACGCCCTATAGTGAAAAAAAAGTGCGTACGGTGTAGCAAAAGTCTACCCTCTACTTTTTGTTAGGTCTGTGGTCTAAATCCATGCGTGAAGGTAAACTTAGGGCACTCTATGCACACGGGGGGAAACCCACCAAACCAAGGGACTATTGAACAATTATGTTTCTTTTTGGTATGCCTTGTGCATGTATGTGGCAGGACCAACCTCACAAAGATTTGAATTAATAACCTTTCCGGTAATTTCACTAAACAATAATGACGCACAGAATGCATTATACGTTCAAACTCAGCCATTTTGCATGTGGTGTGATGTTATCGACACTATGTATTAGTATACGGCCACGGTAGCTCTGTAGCTACCTGGGAAGTTCAGTCTACTATACTGGGAACCAAAAACACCAAAATAAGCGTCCGCACATTTTTTTTTTGCTGTTTCTACATCCTGAAGACCTACTGATTGAACCTGAGGGGTGCCAAAATTGCACCCTTTGATCATTTTGAAATATCCAAGATGCCGCCACCACAATAAAATTAGCAATAACTCAGCTTCTAAGCAGTCTATAATGATTCTAGTGTCTTTGTAATGGAGTTTTTTGGGTCACTTAAATTCAAATTGTACTATTTTTAAATACCACAGGTAATTCCCTATACTACAATCCAAGATGGCCACCACCACATATACTTAGCATAGCTCAGCTTTTCAAAG
The DNA here is from genome assembly GCA_023653785.1 of Ophioderma brevispina. NCBI lineage: Eukaryota > Metazoa > Echinodermata > Ophiuroidea > Amphilepidida > Ophiodermatidae > Ophioderma > Ophioderma brevispina. The sequence goes on along the minus strand of JAMKCH010049206.1, from coordinate 67,907 downwards.
CAGCTAATAACATGAATTCTTTTTCTTTGTATGGGTTTTTGGTGTCAGTGAATTCAATTTGTACTTTCTTTTACATTAAAGTCTTCCCTATGTTGAAATCAAAAGATGGCCGCCATCACCACTATAATTAATCAATGTCTCACTCTTGAGCAATACGATTGCATTTGTTGTCTTTCTATAGGTTTATTATGCGGTATCATATTCCAAATTTCTAACTCTTGAAGCATACAGTGTTTATTTTACACTAAAAGTCCGAGAGTTGTATTTGGCATACAGGTTAAATACAATGCACAAGTGATCATAATAGAGTTTGTCTCAATTTGGCACGCGTCGCCTATTCATATTATGCAAAGTTGACAAAACGGGTGTCTTAAGTTAGAAGACCATTTAACTGTGAAGATATGCACAACGTACATTATAGTTTACTGTAAGGTAACAAGCATTAATGTTGATGATGTACTTTGTCTCATACAGTAGTTGCGAAGTTGGCACCTTGTTCACCTCTAAAATTCCCCTAAAGTAGTGGTCATGCAGTGTAGTCTAAAGTTGGCAAAAAATCAATTACAAATTGGTCGTTTCAGGTTTTTTATATTGGTATTCTATAGTTGACAAAGCTTCAACTATGAAATGATGCAACGTTGTAATGACGGGTAGGCCTATACGTTTGGCAAAAAAACGTTCAAATTATAAACTGTTCCACAATTTGTCCATACAATGTATTCCATAGTTGGCAAAGCCCATTTCAAATATAGAGTGATACACATTGTCTGTAATACGTAGTCTTTATGGCAAAACATTCAAAATCTAATGATGGAGAATATTTCATAAAAGGGTATCTAAAGTGGGCAAAACACAATCTTTCAGATGATAATGAAGTCTTAATTGGCAACTTGTTCATCAAGTTTGAAGATAATCGCATAACGTATCCACATATTAACTACTCTTTGGAACACTTCAAAAAAAATGAACGCCCACCGGACATAAGGTTATGCCAATTTTTGCAAAATTAAATTAATACCCTACATTAGAGAAAAAATATTTTGGAAAATTATTCCCTCAGTTTTTCTTTCTTCAGTCTTCTTGACATTCTGGTCAGCTGAATCATCTTTCCTTTTAAGTCACTTGTATTGAACATTGCCAACCCTTCTTGCATTCACCGAAAATTTACATTTTGGCCGGAAGTGCAATGGTGGATCAGATTCACAGACACAGCAATTCAAATTCATGTATTGTCGGTGTGGGTCTTCTTGCGATAGACTGTCGTGTCAGTTTCATCTAACCAAAACATTGAGGAATGCGATCTGTCCGTTGGTCCCTCTTCCAATTGAATTTGATGACATCCTTGGAGACTGTTGGGTGTCAAGAAGACGATAACATGGTCCGCTCTATACCACACCGTCGTTCCAGCCTCATACACTGGGTCGCATCTCACAGACCTTGGATCTACGCAGATGATCAGCTCTAACAGCTGATCTGATAAGTGGTGCACAAGATCTATACTAACATCACTTGAGAATGCTGCCGACAAATGCCTACATCTAAATGCCAAGAAAACTGAAATATCTGACTGTCAATGAGGAATACGATCATCAACCTATCTGCAACCAGCAGATGGTAGCACACTCAAAGAGGTCAAGACTTCAAGTATCTGGGATCCTATGTTGCCGACAGCCAGAGACTTCCGTCACTCAAAGGACAACCTTGGAATCCTGCAATAAGCTATACCACTTATTTGCAATCTTGATCTCCAATTCACCCAGCGAAAGTCTTTATAACCTGTGTATAGAGTATCCGTTATAGGATCTGATACCTGGACATGAAGAAGAGCTACAGGATAGACTTGCTGGCACTTACACCGGGCTTCTTATGCGAGTACAAAACATATCCCTGGCGCGAGCACACGACCAAAGCACAGATTTATGAATATCCTCCAATTATCACTTCTGTTTGCCAACGCCGTGCGCATTTGCGTCGCTTCGTCGTGCGATTGGCCAGGGTCTCGGACGGTCACGTTTGGGGTTGCCGTGCCGAACGGGGCGTCGCCCCTTTTGACTGCATTGATGTGGTTGCTTCGGACGCCAGCGGGGGTCCGTCGCGTCCCCGGCCTGATACAGGCAGGGACATTTGGGCGCTACATGGTGAACAGCATCCGGAAGCGGCCGTTAGATAGATAGATACCCGAAAGTGTCGTCCACATAACGTTTTCATATGCGCGGTGGATTAAGTGGAGTCAGAAGGGCTTCCTGCTCAAAGGTCTCCATAAACAGATTAAGCCACTGTGGGGAAACGAGAGACCCCCATCATTACCCATCATTTTGGGATAGCCTAATAGGTCGCCTTCAATAATGAAATCGTGTTAGTCAAACAATCTTCACAACATCCATTTTCACGTCACGATGCGGAGGATGGTCCGGTCAATCAGTGTCATGGTCTCTTTGATACAGTTCCATGGTATGTCAATGGCATGACTTTCCTTCAAGAGAACAAATGTGAATAGCGATCTACATCAAGGCTACTAGCATTCTCCGAGTCTTGAGGTCAGAGTCATAGTCTTCCATCTGTCTCGAGTCAGTGACGTCAGTGTGTAATGATTATTCGCATCAAATCGTGAGCGTTGATTCAAAGCGCCAACCTACGCACGCGCGTACAAAGACAGTGCGAAAATATACATGCAAACACATTTGTCTGAACCGTCAAGGTTTAGTATGTAAGGGGTAGGGTCAAACTCTTGGCTATTCTGTAGGTCGGAGAGCCAAGCCGAAACCGAAGAAATCTACGTCTACGTTGTATTTTAAGACTACTACTAACACTCTACGACAAGAATTAGTACCCCCCTAAAGCCCCGTTCCCAGGAACTCCAACCTGGCGTTATATCCCTAATTCTTTTGGAACATGGATCAAAGGTACATTGGTGAAACCGGCAGAGCATTGAAAAAGATAACGACGAATACCAGAACGCGACTCAGGCGGGCACTCACAAAAATCGGCTAACGCCGAAAATGTGTGGACGACCAACATAACATCGACTGGGACAAGACTAAAATTTCGACAGGACACTAATTGGACTGAAGGAAACTCACAAGTCTAAACACTCACAACTTCCATAGGGACACAGGAGCAGAAAATTCCTGAATTGGTTTACTACTCCAAAATGCCTCTCAACCAATGAACCGGAACCTAATTACCTAGGTATCCTTTACTCATCTCTTATTAATTGTTCTCTCTCCCTTTGTTTACTGGTGTATGTAAGGTGAAACATCATGAACTTTGTTAGTTTTTCCCCTCTTGATGCATTCGCTAGAGTGTCGAAAGTTTAGCCTTCCAATTTGGATACCTCTAGGAAATGATTATTATGTCTACTCGAAAAAATGGATCCTGTCACCATTTCGATGTACTACCGTGCGGCTGTTCTTGATTGGTCCAGGTTGTTCTTCTTCTTCTTGTGGATGAGGCAGCAGCTAAATATGTTGTAGACGGTGAAGCCAGCACACTGTTGATTGGTATGGGTTTTGAGAGTCTATTTCCACCGGTGGACGAAAGTCGGGCACCTCTTGAGAATTTGTCGCGCAGTCCGTCGGATGAACCACATTGGCATGAGATGTCGCAGCCCCCATCGGTGGCATATTGCTGTTGAAGCGACCGACTCATGTGCGAATCCGGTTAATGTGACCCATTCCTTGCGGAGAAGGTTGCTACCAGGTGGTATTTCTGTCAGAGTCGTAATGTGAGTTGGTCTGGTCCTGAAGTATTCATAGCCAGCAGTATCCATTCTGAAACTGTGTAAGGGGGAGCAGGGGGGGGAGAGTTTAGCACGTGTCACAGAAAGGTCGACGAGAGCACTGTCTCTGTCTGCCGAGCTGGTTGTGATTCGTTGACAGTGTTACGCAGCAGGTGTGTTACAATGATGTCGAGTAGTTGTACTTTGTTTTTTACATTATTAGATATTGCTGTGGTGTGAAGAGGGCACTCATCAGGCTAAGTCCAGTGGCTCCTCACTGACCCTGCTTTCCAGCGCGCAAACGCTCTTTGTTGCTCCTTGAATACTAACACTCAAGTAGTCGATCAAAGATCAAGTAGACACTAAAATCGCTTTGGCTAAGCTTTTTTGTATAGATACATGAGAAACCCCAAACACAGTCTTGTTCTTTTCCGTACTGCCTGTGGATTTCAGAGAATAACACATCCGCTATTCGAGGACTCTGGCTGAGCTGACTGCTCTCTATTGTAGCGATTTTATCAGTTGTCGACTTGGTCTTGTTATCCTCATATCCCACTATCTTCAAACATGGAAGTTGTATTTGTCCATACTCGTAACAGAAGAATTTCTTTACTCACAGTGAGTGATGTCATAAAACCCCCTCAAACTCTGGAAAAGATTAGTTCTGTGTTTTAAGAAACGAATCCCATTCAGTTTCTTTCTTCTGCTAAAGCCATTGTCACTCACTACGTTGGATTATTTTGAACTATTAAACCCCATGCAAAACTTAATTCATATTCATTCATTTGCTTACTCCTATAGCAACTGCATTATCAGCATTCACCACCACAGGGGCTCTCCTATCCTATCAAAACGATATCGATCAAACCATTGGATGGTGATCAGATTGAGAGGCTCACTGCAAGTTTGGAGCTTCTTTTGTAAAGAATTTGTGCTAAGCAGCCCGAGTTTCACCTATCCTAATAATGATAACAGTGACACTAGCCGTAAAATCCAATGCAAGACCGAAACCCATAATCGTATGTACTTCTGAAGCTAGAATACAGCTAAGCAAATGTTGTGACGGCCCCATTTGTTGCCATGTGGCAGTCCATCTTGGATCGGGTTTATGGAAGGCTATAACCCAACCCTCGTCTACCGAAGGGGGGGGTTAACCACCCCCCCCCGTCAGGTTTTTTCTTCCCCGGCTTGCTAAAACCCCCTGTTTTGGGGTGCCAATTTTTACTGTAATGTCCATTGCCTGTTCCCGCCGCTCCTTTTACATCGAAAAACAAACATCCACCGGGATAGGTAATATACAGGGTGATCCAAAGTATCGATAGGGGGGTGGGTAACCACCCCCCCCCCCTCCGGATGAGAAGTACTCACATGCCTAACACAACCAGGACATCACATACACTGATTTTGGTCCAAGATAGCTATGGGCCTCCTCTTTCCTTGTACCAAAATAGTACCAATGTCCCTAGCATTCTTCAGCAATGACGTCATAAATTCGCATGTCAGCAAAACTAACTGCCATTTCCATAGACACACACAGTGAAATTCAATTTTTCGCCAAAGGTTAGGAAAAATCAGATTTTTCATGCGGTTTTTGACTCTACTTGAGGGAAATGACTAGTTTTTATATAAGAAATCATTTTAAGAGCTATATAGGGGGGTTTGAGTCGCTAAAAATTGGCGAAATATCACTTTTCCACCCTATATTCATATTTCTTACTTTCCTCAACTATGACGTCATGGTGACGTCATAAATGGGGATGGTTGTACTTATTTTGGTACCAATGGAAAGAAGAACCTCTAAGCTATCCTTTGTACAAATTTACAGGAACGGGTGTTCAGTAACGAAAATCACAGGGGGTGTAACCACCACCCCCCTTCGGAGTTTTGTTAAAAAATGGCTCGTAGACGAGGGTTAAGTTTGTTAAAATCAGTACATGGGGGAATTTAATTCTTTGACACAAACTAACTTTATACAATGCACTAATCATCATTGTATAAGCTGTAGAAGCTGAGCTAATGCTATTTATAATTATGTGTTGCGGCCATCTGGCGGCCATCTGGATTTCTGTATAGGGAGACTTTAAGTGTTAAAACGGAGTACACATTTTGAAATTCATTGACCCCACAAACCATACAAGACACAAAGATCATCCTTATAGCGACTTATACAAGCTGAGCGTTCTAATATATGTGGTGGCGGGCCATCTTAGAATCCATAAGGAATACTTTGTATTTCAAAATATACAACTTTGGAAATCATTGACAGACAAAACCTATACGAATGACACAAGAATCTCTTTATAGCCGCTTTTAGAAGTTCTGAGTTATTGCCTAATTTTATGTTGACGGCCATCTTGGCGGCCATCTGGGATATTTCAAAATGCTCAGGGTGCAATTTTGGCACCACCTCAGTTTTCTCAATCTGAGGTTTGTCACGATGCAGACACAAGGCCAAAAAAAATTTTGGCGGACGCTACGTTTGGGGGGGTTCATGTAAAAATGGGTTTTGGCCCCAGACTACTAGGAAAACTCTATAAAATACTTGGATTTTTATGCATATCATGGAAGTTTTACTACTTCATGTCAACTGTTGTTGAGCAAATGCTATTAGTAAAACTGTTAGTAAAAGCTTCTACTACATTTTATGCATATACATTGAAGTAAATACTTACATTTTTAAGTTAGAGGTTAAAAACCGCCCAGCTAAGTTATTTTGGGGCGGTTATTTTTTGGATAGGAAGGTATTGTTTTTGTTCGATGAATTTTCCCAGGGGGGCGTACTGTACTCAAAACTGTATTTTCCTAAGGTTTCCTGCCAATATTCCCCTCCAATTCATTCAAGCTCATTATTTATTTTTTGTTGTGCCACCTATATCCACCTACACAACAATGGAATCTTCTCGAGTACCGGTATTGTCCCCATACGTCTACGTTTGACAACACATGTTGACCATCACACCGTAGCGCACTTTGATACATCCGCAGTTTTTATGGCAAATCAACGCAATTTTTATTCTGGTACGGGAGCACCGCTCAAGATCATTTACCCGGGATGTTTTAAGAAGAACATTTGACCTTATAAAAGTGTTCTAACTGTGCCCTTCGTGATTTGCTGGTGTTTATATCATAAATACATATCGTTAGTTCTGGACAACGAATATGTTTGTTTCCCAGATAAGCCAATTAATCTGCCTATTTTCCACGTGCATTTGTGAGCGACAGTCACAGACTACATACACACAATGACACTGTCACCATGTCGGACCATTGTCATTATGATGGTAAAATGCATGAAATTTGAAAGAATGCCTCGATCGATAAATCATTGTCAGAATCAGGAATATATTACAAACTTCATTTGGCCACCGAGGTACAACACATCAATCAAAGTCGTCTTCGGCTACGGGGCTGATATGTCTTCCTTCGTAGTTTAAGTGAATGTTGCCTGCGGTCATGCACGTGTAGGGGACTATACTTACTTCCACAAAAGCCGCATGAATTCAGTGTTCGGCGGGCCCACATCCTTCAACTGCAGTTCATAATTCCACCCCCCTAACTAAATGTCAATTCATGATCTTGATGATGTCGTCGCGTCTGTCAGTCTTGGGAACTTTTTTAGGCCTAATCGATAATACCGTGGTATTGCCGTGTTCAAGCAAAAAGGAATACACCACCATTATTTATATAATTATACCTACTTTTAACAACCTAAAGTTCTATGGACACCTAGCCGACCTAAGGGTCACTTCAGACTTAAAAACAACCACTCTGTCACAATGATACGTCCTGAATGTACCTCCTAACTTAGTATATCACACTGGCCTGTATCACCTCGTGCCTCGGTGATTTTTCCTTTTCGAGCTTTTCGGATGCTTACTTTAATTTCTGGGCAGAGGGCCTCTTATATTTTTGCTTAGGGCATTAAATAACATCATCGAGATTTTGAATACCTAGTAGTACGTTTGTAACGTCAGAAGAGGTCATGTATGCATGGGTTAATATATCTTTAGGAATCCCACCAGTTCACGCAATCATCATGCCTATTTTACATTGCGTAAATACTGTCTGACTGTTTGGAGTGCGCATATTGGTTTTTGTTTTAAAATAGTATTATTAAATTAAAACTGCTGACTTGAGGTTTACACTTCACCTTTCGTAACGTTATGGGGCCCAGCTCACGGCATGCATTCGCGCCACTGCTTACCTGTGTTTTCTTTTCAAATCTCAGGTTTCTCAAATCATCTTCGTGCATTGCGCAACATGCAAGCCGTTGTGGCAGTACCGCGCGAAGGCCGGTGCTACGCTGGGCATGGGTTGACATGCATGCATGGGCACGTTTAACAGCACTAAAAGCACCCTCCCGGCCCCCCTTCTGGCTCTACTTCAAAAGTGTCAATATGATTGTCCGCGTTAGTTAATTGTATAATCAAGAAAATTAATAAATCCGACGTATAGAACAAAGAGCGCCATGACAATTGGTATGAATTCATGCTGAGATGATGACTCGCGTACCTAACGTAAATGGGCAAGGCGATTGAGGCCTGGTTCGAGATGTAATTTCGCAATGAATTTTCATCCATTCAGTGGTGTTGTAATTTGTCTACTGTCTGGTACCCGAGCTATCCCCATTGTTCCTTGGGATGATAATATTAGGAATGTTGTTACTAGCAACTTGCCCTTGTTGTTTTGCATTTCATCAACATCATGGCTCTCGCCATTTTAAGTTTACACCCGCTGGGCTCTATCAAGAAAAAATATATCCATTTTCAGGGCCCATATTTATTCAAATTTGAATCGTAGTCTTGAAAAACGTCACAACAGGCGAGTCACTGAGGAGCGTCGACATCAAACGCGGAGGTCATTGTGAGATATCAATGACCCAGCGTTGTAGGTGCGTATATTTATGTTACAAAAGATTTGATTGGTACGCGCATCAACATAAGTTATGAATAAATAGTATTTACTACTTTTATAACAGGTACCTGTTGAATAGCATATAGCCTCTACCAGGTTATAACAGGCTTCCTGATATGAGAATTGGTGTGGGGGACTATTAAATCTTCACTGTTGTGTATGAACTTTGCTCTATTGTCACCAAGGAGAATGATACCCAAAATTGCCCAATAGGGTGACGTTATATAGACAGTCCCATTGAGCAAATGAGGTATTGCCATTCATTCCGTCAAGCACTACTGCACAACGTCACACAGCGCATGACGGAATCAATTGTAATACCTCATTTGCATCAGATGGGACTTCTATATGAAACGTCTACCACCATGGGAGGCGGGTTCGGAGGCGTCTTGGGCGTAGATGGCACAACCAGTTCTGATTCGCTTATTATTCAGGACAAGCTCAGTAAACTCATCGTTAATGCTAAACGTGGCTTTTTCACAGACCACTTCTCAGAACATTCCAAACACGCACTTTGATTCATCAAGGTTTAAACTCGCGATTAACCCGGACGCTGATCATGCCAGTCATTCCGGTCTTTCTTTGTTGATAGAGTTGAACATGTCTAGAAATCAAGTGAAGGTTCCGGCCAGACTTTGCCTCTGTCAATTGTGGGCTAATTTCATGGTGATGTGCTCGGAAGAGACTGATTCAGTAATTCAGTTTATTATTTTCCATACACAATCAGATTACAATGGACATCATGGGGGGAGAACCAGTCAAAGCAGACGTCGATCGTACTTGTCACCCCGACAATACGTGGCAAAGACAATGACAATGACATAATACAAAGGACATGGTGTAATAACAGGTATAAAACAAGACAAAGGTGCAAAATTTAACATGCAGGGCTGACTGTTATAAAATATTCAATGTATAGTTGAAATTTGATACAAGTCATTTTGATCAGTCAAGTAGTGTTCGATATACAAATACACCCTATATATCATAATAACTCACACTGTAAGAATCATTCAAAAAAAAGGTGGCTAACATATTTTGAGTCAACTTTATGGGCAACAGTACGTGTATTTGATTCAAGTCAAGATTCAATGACGTGTTTTCCATGAAGTATCAGGATGACATTGTTTTATTAAATGTTGTTTTGACAGCTGCAAACATATTATTCCTTATCGCAGCTTTCATGCAGTAACATTTAATGCACAATAAATTTTGTGCGCCAAGGATAACCTTTGTATACCAAAAGTTCCGGATCCCTAATTGTATACACAAAGGTGTGGATTTTCAATATGAATTACTTCGAATTGACTTAGTTATTCACACAGTGATTAGTATAATGGAACCAGCAATTGTGTAGAAGCCAAAAAAACACGATTTGGTGTGAAAATTGAGGGCGCCCTCTTCTTCTGGAATCGCTGAGTCGGCCCTTTACTAACCTCAAAAGGGCTAATACTTTTCTGAGCATTATCAACCATGAGAGCCCCACTTGCGGCGTATTTTTTTAATAACAGCGTAATGGAGCTGCTTGATGGGCCTGGTTTTTACAAGTTCATATATGAGCTCAAAGATATGAGTAATAGTTCGTAAGGCGAACGAAAATAAAAAAACCTGTTTTACGGGCCCGACCGACCCTGATTTTTTTCAGTTTTGCAAGATTTTTTTTTTTTTTAGTTTTTCCAAAAATCATTTAAAATCAGCCTGTTTTAGCCCAAATTTATCAATTTTGGCAAATTTTTAAAGAAAATTTGTTTGTAAAAATTTTTTCATTTTTTCTCTTGATTTTTCCAGATTTTGGGGCTATTTAAGCCAATTTTTAGCTCCAGAAAAGAAAAAAATTAAAAAAAGAAAAAATTCGCCCGACCGACCGACCCTACTCAAAAGGTCCGCTCGCCCGTAAAACAGGGTTTTCTGTTTTTCGTCGCCTAACTGGCTTTATAATCGTTTTCCTTGACAGGGTAGTTGGGCTTGGTCATCCGATAGAATGGCCGTGGAGGTCACCGGACTTCATTTCGTTAGATTTTGGCTTTGGAGCGATCTCATATCCATGCAAGTGTACAGAAAGGCCTGGTATGAATAAACTAAGACGGCGAATGGAAAATGCCCCACTGCAATCAGAATAACACGCCTAAAACGCAAGGAGATGGGACACTCCTCCTTTTTTTTTGTGGAACGAAAGTGGACTTCCATGGGGAAGGACGCTCCTATTGTCTGGTAGTAAGACGACGCATCCGCATATTTCAATGTGTGAGCTATTTAATGTTGGGGTTTCTTGAATAATTTACAGCATTTATAACAAATCTTCATTTTTTTGTTCAAATTCCCTAAAGACAATGAAAAGACATAAGTTATTTTCTGATGATTTGCTTTAGCATTACATGGACATTAAGAAATAGGCAGCCTCGTCCCTTTGTCCTCCTGACTTCCCCCTAACAAAAGATTGTTTATTGTAAAACAAACGGCAAGTTTAAAATCTGACAAGTCGCGGTCGGACGCAGTTCAGTTTGCTACTTTGGAAATAGTGCCAACTGGCAGGTAATTGGTAATTGGCTGACGTAGAAGTGTGTTATATCGTTTGCCGTACAAACTATGGGTGTCCTATCTTCATTTAGAAAATCTTCGGTGCAGACACATCGTACATGCAAGACTGGGCACGTGTATTGCAAACCAAGGGCAGTATGTTTAAAGTCACACACCACGAAATTATGATTGCATCTCAATAGAAAGCTGGTGACCTTAGGAAATGAACAGAATACAGTTTCGATTTTTATCTGTTTTTTATAAAGACGTGAGGGCTTAAAAACTGCTAAATTTTTAACTATTTTCCCGTATTTTCCATACGCCCCAAACAGCCCAATTACAGTGTAAATGCATGACGATGATGACGTCATTCGGTGACAAGTTTGCCAACATTGTACCAATGGCATCATTGACCAAACCCCAGTGGAGAAACACGCGTTTTCACAAAAAATAGAGGCCTACTAACTAACTATTTCTCATCTAAATATAGCCGGCTACCGGGTTCACCTAGAATGTCTTAACTGGTTTCCATACCTACAAGTTCCCGCTTCGACCCCGTTTAATCTCGAACCTGTGAGTCCGAAAGACATTAAGACTATCTTGCAAAACAAGAAACCTACTTCGCCCCAGGACCAGACGGAATAATTTATGGCATTCTACGGAAGCTACCAGCTACTCACCATATTCTAGCCACCGTGTTCACCAAGTTGATGGAGGACGGTGACACACCGGTCAGCTGGTCAACAAGCACCGTCTCATTGATCCACAAAGCTGGTGACACATCTGATCCCCAGAACTTTAGAATGATTTCATTGACTTCTTGTATAGGAAAAGTGTATCATCAGATTTTATCTGATAGAATATCCGAGTACATGTTAGGTAATAATCTCTTGGATTCTAATACGCAAAAAGCTTTTATCAAAGGTATAAACGGGTGTATTGAACAACATTGTGATGAATGAGTTACTGACCAATGCAAGACATAAGAAGAAAACCATCCATGTCACGTTTTTTGACCTCACCGATGCATTCGGTTCGGTAGAACATAACCTCATTCATCATACCTTACAAGAAACGGTTTGCCAAATTCAATCTGTACATATGTTGAAAACCTGTATTCAAATATCCAAGGCCAAGTTAAAGGTCCCGGTTGGATATCTGCTCCATTTGACTTCAAAAGGGGTGTCTTTCAAGGTGACCCGTTATCTTCAACGATTTTTCTAGCGGTATTTAACCCTATCATCCAGCACCTTAAAACTATGGAAGATAGGTATGGGTATAATCATCTTGATGGTTGCCGGTATATAACATTACCGTTCGCCGACGATTTTTGCTTGATAACGGCAGATAAACGTCACAATCAGAAAATCATGAATGAGATCTATGATATTACTAGTTCAATGAATCTGACTCTTAAACCAGTAAAGTGCAAATCAATCTCTATTCGATCAGGAAAACCTGACGATTGTACGTTCAGTCTCGGATATAATGTCCTGAAATCCTTAAAAGACGCTCCAGAGAAGTTCCTTGGAAGCAATATTACTTTCTCTGGCAAATACAAAGACATCAATGAAATTATCAAATGTAAACTTGAACCCATAATATCTAATGTTTCATCATGCATGATTCGGGATGGATACAAACTTCGTTTTATACACCATTGCATTCCCGTCCATGAGATACATTCTTCATATCCGAATTAACAGACACTTGAAGGCTTGACCACATCCATACAAACACGATCAAAGCTTTCCTAGGTCTTCCACCACGCGGACCAACCCCGGCTATCCTGCACAACCCGGATGGTATGGGGTTCCCTCGTATTTCCGAGCTCCATCTCGAATCCCACACCCTAGCCTACGCCCGCTGTATGGCGAAAGCTGATGATCGTGTTGTACATGTCCTCTAGTCCAAACTCAATAGGGAAGCTGAATGGAAGCGCAAGAAGATTAAGTTTGGTTCAGTAACATGGCACAAAAAATTACACCCTAGCCACTGGCCAGTTCCCGCAAGTAAGATCCAAATGGTCTCAGGTTAAGCAAAGTGTCAAAAAAGCTTGTCACGGCTAACCGTCTCGCCTTTTGGCGCGACTATATCAGACCCTTAGTTCAGCAGGGTAATTTCCTTAAGATCATTGAGCTGAAGGAGAATGATTTGACCTGGAGATCCATAATATATGATCTCCCCCGGGGGGTTGCCAGCTTTTGGTCGTAATGGCCTGCCATTGACTACTTGCCTAGTTTTTCAGCAGCCTCAAAACTTGGGGAAAAGATCCAAACAAAATGCAAACTTTGCGGTAATCATGAAACTCTACTTCATGTTTTAAATAACTGCTCTGTATCTCTACCCAAGGCGTTCACATGGCGCCACAATTCCATTCTCCGGCACGTCGTAACCACACTCAAAGGACTTATCACCGCAAAGAACGACGATGACATCATGATATTTAGCGATCTTGCCGGCTTTACAACAACAGGGGGAACTCTGCCTGTTAGTATCATTGTGTCAAACTGAACCTTAAATCTTGTTATTTAGAACAAATCAAAGAAATACATCATCTAGCCGAACTTACTGTACCTCTTGATCAGAACATTACCAAATCCTATGATCGTAAACAAAAGAAAAACCTTGACCTAGTTTCCGACATTGTGTATATGGGTTCACTTGTGATCACGTGGGCTCATTACCCCTGATAATGTTGGACACATGACAAGGTTTTTCTCTTTTGTTGGAGCCAAATCAAAGAAGTCATTTGCGAGGGAACTAAGCAAAGGACATCGCCGGATAAGGAATGAAGGACGCCCGCTATAGTTTTCATGAGAACGGATGAACGTGAAACGTTTTGCAACATAAAGCGACTTGCTTAAAGTTTACCTTTTGATAGTTTAAAAAAATCAGACTTTACATAAATTCCCAAAAGTCGTTTTTATGTAAAGTTATAATACAGGCTTAAATTGGTAATTGGAATTTCTATATTTGAACCCTTTCCCCCCCAAGAACCACAATACCGCTTTGCAAAGATGTGCGCTATATTATTTAAAACCATATATATGAGTGGCATTCTGGTTCTTGGGGGGAAAGACCCTATTTTTGCATTTTTGTTTTCTGGGGGGCCGGAACACTAATGGAATTGCCAAAAAAAACAACAACAGTCTATTACATACAAGCCATACCACATCACTATTCGGTAAACACTAATCTACTTACTCTACCAAGGGCCTCAGTTCAGTAGCCTTGGATGAGCACATATTAACAACAGCTGACGATTCAAGTCCTGGTATCATCAATCGTACTAAAATACATGGGATGTGTTTGTTCAATACAATGGTGAATGAAAGCTATTGAACTGTGCCATGGGAATTGTGATTTTATTAGCTCATAGTAATAGTTAACTTGTTCATGATATAAATAGCGCGGTCATGGCCATTGTGTTGTATTCCAGAGTCTGCTCGGTGTGAAGACGGTTTATAAGTACACATCTTAGCTCAATAAGCTAATGGATTTGGGTATTGTTATATAGGGCTGCCTCTGTAGCTTCTTCATAGCTTATGAAGGACGAAGGTCTATCTAGGCGTCACTTACAAGCTCCATAAACTAAGGGCAGCTATGCAAAATCTTCCTGTTTCTTCATAAAAGTAATAATGGTCATGAAATGGAGGCATGCTCAGGCTTTGCCTTTTTCCAGAGAGCATGCCCCAGAAGTTTCTCATTTTTTTCTTCTCATTTTTTCTGATACAAGTGTATTTTTTGGGGATCAAAACACCTGTTACTGATAAAGTAAGTTTGTACAACACCAACTCAAAATTGATGGTGAAATATAACTACGATGATTATAGAGGGCCTCCTTCATTTCTTATCCGGCGATGTCCTTTGCCATCCTGTCCAGCTATACGATCTGGAATGCTCGACAGGAGCCGGCTTGGGGTTGGTTCTGAAGATCAACCCATTAGTATATGATCTTGCGTTAGTTACTGACATTTGCCGGCATTCCCTCCATTGCCTTCTTTGTTCTGCTCAACTTCATGTTTTTGCTTCATTTGATTATTTTTTGCTCATTTGTGTTTTATGTTTCGTCTACAGTCCTGCGTTAGTGTGGGCATCATCTTGCTATGATGCCTATAGACTGCGGCCTGGGCTTGAGTGTACTGCCTTTGTTCTGCTTCTCTAATTTTGTCGCATGCAGTTGATAATAAAGGTTTGAATAACAATAACATTATAAATGCAGGACGATGATGACCTCATTTCGGTGACACGGATCACGGTGCAAAAACATTAGGTAAATACTGTACAGCTCGAGTCATGATGTTACTAACAATTATATCTGTCTATTGTGTTCTACACATTGAGTGGCTGTATGCTTTATCCGTAACAATGTACGATGTCGCGTCGAGCCATAGTTTTCTTTTAACTTTTTCATACACTAAACTTACCAATCCGAAATTGTTTTTTTTCTAACCGATTTTCATTAATTGGTCACCTCATATATTCTGTCCTCTTCCGCTATGACGGGTTGCAGCTAACGGTGTATGCATCACCGCGCGGTATCCCCGTATCACCTTCGTCGTTGTCCTCGCTCGCCGGGGTATTTCATCACTGGGAAATAACCCCGGCTAGCTCTTCACTATCCGTGGTACGTCCCCGACATCAAATCCCAAGACTGATTCTCATCTGCATATTTTTGACTCAGGCTGTACTTTCACTCATTTGGTTGAAGATAAAAGACCTACGAAACTTATTTCTGAACCATTTGTGCGTGCGTTTAGTACACGACCTATTGACCGGTTACTTTAATGACGTCACAGGCATAGCGCTCAATTTAAAAAAAATCATTTTGTTTTATATGGGGGGGGGGGGGGTCTAGGAAAATAAACTTTCTTTTTTAATTGTGACTTACCTGTAGCAGTTTGGAAATAAAATTTAATGTTTCTTGTTTTATTTATATCAAAAGCTTTCTAATGATATGTAATCATAATTGTGTGTGGACTTTAAGACATAAACTAAGGTAAAAAAAAACTCTTGTGACAACCAATTTTGTAATGTACATGTATTAGTGTTAACTTACTCGTTGGTAAGCAACGAAGACTGAAATATTCCTGTAATAACACGGGGTTAAATAGATTTTTCTGTCAATGTAAAAGTAATAAGACCTTCCCCTCTTCCAAATCTTGCGTATCTGTAGTAAGATAAAAATGTAGAATACCCGAGGTGGTGGCATATTTCCCCTAGTTCTTTGTCAACGTCCTGCAAAGGTGAGCAAATAGAGCCCCACTGATGTTGATTATGAAATTTATATTCCAATCGGCCTTCGTTTTCGGATGTACCGTTCATTAAGCGGAATGTTCCGATTTGCGCACTTCCTGAAACAAATTATGGGCAGTCTTAGAGAAGAAGCGTCTACATATCAATCGCAAACTTACAAGTAGTTATGTAATAGAGAGTAATGATAGGCAAAGAAACCAATGAATATATGCGAGAGTCCTGTCTTTCATATTTGCCATTAAATTAAAATCGATTTTTTTTTTTTTTTTTTTTGCTTTTAAACCAAATATTCAATTCATTTAAAAATAAAATCTCTTTAAATTTGAAATGTCCAATTTGGTTACGTTTTGGATTGGGGAAACATTTTTTTAAATAAAAAAAAAAAATAGAAAAAGAAATACCATCAAACTTTGCACCAAAGATAAAATTTCCTTACCATTATCATGTCCTTCTAAGATTTGGGTTTAATAGTTGTAAATCTAATTTCAAACCAACATAATAAATATTATCTGTAAAACTTAAGTGCCCAGGAGGGGGGCATTGTACCCAACATTGATATTTTGCGATTTCTCGGTTACGTAATCAAATTTTTCAAGGAGTTTTTTGCTAATTGTCTGATTTATGAATACGCTTCTCCTGATACAAAAAAAATAAATCCGCCCACGGCTTCATTAGAAGAAGTAGGTCGGGGGCCCTAGGACCCGTCCCACGGGCATTGACGGAAGTGAAAAAATCACGATATTTTACTAATTAAAAAATAAAGTAATTAAATCTTGGGATTTATTTGCTTAGATATATACCTTAGGAGGCAACAAATTAATAATTAGCAATACTTAAATAACCTTTTATATGCGAATAGCATCAATTTTAATTTTGTCATGACCGTGCTCTTAACTGTGTCTATGGGAAAGACCAATAGGCCATGGTACATGATACAATGTTGGCCTTTTAATTAAATATTCGTGCTCCAGACCTGGGGATTACTTATTTCCTTCACTAAAATTAAAACAATATTATTTTAACCAGGAAAAGCTTTGTCCCCACATGAAAGGGTTGCACATTATTTAGAAAAATGAATAAAATGTCAACTGAATTTATTTCTAGAATGTCAGTGACCAATGGATAGACATAACTTCAACGTGCTCAAGCGAACAATGATGCTAATGATACTCAATAATCGGTCCGGAACACACTTCACATTCTTTTACATCTGGTCCATTGTTATTGTGCATGCAGTTGAACAGATTTCGAATGATATGTCTTTGCTGCATTGGCGCGAGTTCTTTCCTCGTTCGCGATAAAAAGAAATCTTGAGATTCTATTGTGTGTTTCATTAACTTTGACAAGGGCTGACCTAATTTGTGCGTAACCTAAATCCGCAAGTTATTGTCTTTAAAACCATGAAAAACCATATTTCTATTCAATTTTTACCAAGAAAGGCAATGGTATTCAGCGACCTACATTTTTAAAAATCATGAGCGAGGTGAATATGTTGACCTTTAAGTTATGAACAGATACTAGAGCTCAATATGGGGAAGTCATAACACCTGATATAGCTTGAAATCTTTTCAACAGTGTGGACAGTAACAATGGACCTGCATACCCTGTGGAGAAAAGATCTGAAGTGTTTTTAGGTTGATTGTTGAATATCATTAGCTCTATTGTTCGCTTGAGTTTACGTGTACATATTGGTCACTGACATTCTGGAAGTAAATTGAGTTGACATTTTATTCATTTTTCTAAATAATGTGCACTCTTTTCATTTGGAGATACAGCTTTTCCTGGTTTACATAATATTTTAAAAATTTTAGTGAAGGGAGTAAGTGATCCCCAGCGCTGTAGCACGAAAAGATCGTTAAATTGCGAACGTATCATGGCCTACAAGGTGAATTTGAAGTTTCTGAGAAAAGTACAAGATGGTATAAATTTGGCTTTATTTTGCAATGATTATTTTAATTGGTTATTCTAGAGTAGATATAATGAATTTTGGTTCAAAACCTTATGTTGAAGTTGCTGAGGATGGAAATGTGCGAACCACTTATTTTCGGAGAGTGACAATTTCAATTGGCCATAGGTCATAGGTAAAAGTTCGGATTTTCATTTTTATTGTGGGTATGTGGTTCTTACGTGACCCCCATTTACTTGTGTTAGTGTCATGATCAAACTCCCATGGGAAAGTGGTTATCTGGGTTGGGTCCCTAGGAACCCTCCCCCCTTGGTCACTAACGGAAGTTGTTTTAGCTTGGGCACTTAAGTGTTAATCCATGACATGATTCTTTCAGTACCTGCTTTGCATGCAAGATGAACAACCTTTCCTGAAGGACACCGCACATTTTTCCACTTGTTAAAATTTTCTGATCTCGTACCAGATTTATCGAATGGTAGAGCCAGACTTCCCCATACAATTGGCACAGGACTTTCTCCTCCCCAAGCATAAACATAATCGTTTCTCGAAGTATATCCCAAATTTGAACAAATTGCATCGACTTTGCTCGGGGTTGCAGAAGGTTGACAAACAGATCCCCAAGTTCCTTGACCCATTCTTATTTCAAGCCTTCCTGCGTAGGTCGACGTATTACCATCATTCGTTATTCGCCATTGAAAAGTTTGACCTGTAAGATATACGGTTATGATCGGATTCGTAACAGAGGGTCATTTGCATGACCTCAATTAAAGCGGCATTGGAAGAATAGGGATATATTTACATCTAAAAATAACATACACAAAAGAGATAAGAGGTAAAGACGTCCAGGTTAGTACACTGTAAAAAATACTGTAAACTTTACAGGAAAATCCTGGCAGCAATTCTGCCAACAAATTACCGTAAAAATTACAGTATACTGAAAAAATTAATTTAATCAAAACATATAAAAACATATATATTTGTAAAACCTGTAATTTTACGGGATTTTGTTGGCAGAATTGCTGCCAGTATTTTCCTGTAAAATTTACAGTATTTTTTTCCTGTCAATTTTAGTACTTGATCGTATAATTTAAAATTCATAATTGTGTATAATAATGTTGATGCTCTTATAATTCGAATAAAGGCTCCACTTTTAAAATGAGTCATTATAGGCCTGGACACTGAACATAAAATTTACAGTATTTTGCTGTATTTCCAAATTACAGTCAAATACAGTAAGTTTTTTACAGTATTTTACTGTAAATTACGCTGTAATTTTTACAGTGTAGGGTTATAAATCAGAATCCCATTCTAGAAGTTTAGGGAAGAAGGTTTGAAGATATTTTTCTAGGGTTCAGAATCAGAATTTTTGGTTCCAACTTCTGTGAAATGTGGGGAACTTTGTAAAATAAGGGGGTAAAATTAGTACAGGGGTAAATTTGAAATCAAGTGAATTGTTTTTAAATGTACACCAATGTATTTGTCTCATTATAAGGATTAGGAAAATAGTTTGTCTAGGTTCCGACCTTTAGTTAAACAGGTATAGCCCTATTAAGGTTCAAGGTCATCCTGGGTTAAACGATACCCAGTGTTCCGATGTTGTTGAAAGTGGTGTCAAATTGTTCATTTTGCCTTATTTTACAATGTTTGGCATTTGGTTTCGTAATTAGTGGGAAAATGTAACAGGGGTCTACATGGTCTATGTGGGTCACCAAAACCTGACCTCAAATTGTATACAGTGCTGTCACCCAAGGAATTGAAATGAATTTTCTGCTTCAGTATGACTAGGGCAATAATTCGACACCGGTTTCAACAAAATCAAAGCATTTGATTTTTTTTTTGCCCCAGAATGATTTTGAACTTTTTCAGGGCTGTAGCCGTGTAACTAAAGGTCGGAACCTATGCAAACTATACCTTTTTTAATCGTTATAATAAGACAATACATTGGTGTACATTTGAACGCAATTTGACGTGATTACAAATTTACCCCTGTACCAATTTTACCCCCTTTTACAAAGTTTCCCACATTTCTCAGAGGTTGGACCAAATAATTCTGATTCAGTACCCTTCAAACTATAGAAAAACATCTTCAAACATTCTTCCCCAAACTTCTAGAATGGGATTCTGACTTATAACCCTACTAGATAATTTATAGGCTAACTATAAGTCTGTCGTAACTTTAATCAACTTACAAAATGTGTCTATTACATGAATATCATAGATTCGTACTCATTCATTACGGCGGTGTAGTCACAGACCGGTCAAACAGGATACATACCGTGGGTATCAACCCTGGTGTGTGTTTTCTTGTGTTAATGGCACACATGAATACAGCGATAAGGTGTTTCTCTGCCTGATTTCTTACGAAAAACATAACAATTTCCAGGAAAACTAAATTTAATTTCTCAAATTAAAACGCCAAACCTGCACTGGAGATACATCAAAGAAAATAAATAATCCACTTTTGGATTTTTATCATTATTTTTGTAGGAGTAGCTTGAGGTCAAATGTAGGTCACAGGTTTCCGAATTCAGAAACATTTACAAGTTTGTAATTTTGGAATAGTACCAGCTAATTTACAGTTTAGATTTCTGGGATTTCCTGTGTTACTTGCAGAATCAATTAAAAACATCATGAGTAATATAGTAAGTAAAATAAATACACCACTATATCAAAACTAACATATTTTATAAAAATGAAGTTATGATACACTACAGTCTGTTCAATTAACTTGGATGTCTGGTTTTTATTACTTTTAGATTATTGGGTATCATTTGCCTAAAATGCTTTGTTCACATGACAAAGTCATGGGACATTTTAAACCTTCAATCTATTGAAATCTGGGTATTTCACCCTCGTTTTGACAATGAAGCGAAGAAAGGTTGGGTACTATATACACTTTAAGGGGGTAGGGTTTAGCTTACAGGGGACAAAATAGGAAAAGGAGAAAACGCAATTGAAAGTATGCCAAAATTTTCGCACCTTTTCAATTAAAAAAGTATAGTTTGCCCTATCTGCAGGTGTGTAGTTTCAATATTATTAGTCAAAATAGGTTCAATGTCACAATGGTGTAATTTCAGATTATGTCCTTCTTTATAACAAATGGTGTCAAAATTGTTCGTCTAAGGTACAGGAGCAAAATATACTGGTTGCACCATCTATAAATATTCATACATATTGGAACGCAAAATGTGACTGGCCGGGATGCTACTTTGGTTCTATGGGAGGTCACGTGTCATAGCACTGTAATTCTTATATCGGAACGTTTTCAACCAAGATCCATTTACATTTCAATCTAGTGAGACCAATTGAATAATTTTAACAGTTAACAACCAGTCCGATCAAAATCGGACCATTCTATAAATATTTCCCCAGGATGACCTTGAACTGTTATATGCCTGTTGTACTGAAACTACAACTCATAGATAGGGCAAACTATACCCTTTTTTTAAACCTTTGGAGTAGCCCAATAAATTGGTACATCATTTAAATCAATTCGAACAATTCAATCATTTGTGATTATGATTTTTTTCTGCATGTTGCAATACTTTTGTCCAGTGTATTTCCGGTACAGTTTTGGCACGAAAAGGTTAAGAATTTAAATTTGATTTTCCTGAAATTTTTTAATTCCCTTTTTGTAAAAATTAGGAAGAGGCACACCTGAAAGGTGTATTTGTGCGTGCTTCCTATCTCCAGAGAAAGAATTACATTTTCGACCTTCTTTTTCTTAAAATAGATTAATTTTAAAAAGTCCTGTCTCGTGTAGGAACGCGTTTCTAATATCGGCGCTACTGTTAATTTTCCTTTAAAATAGGCGATTATAGATGCCCAGCATGCTATGTATGTTTTACCTGTATGGCAAGATAGGTACACATTATAAAAAGAATCACATGTAGATTGGTTCCACGTGGTCACGTTAAAGTCATACAATGAAACTAGAGAATGGTCAACATGTATCCTCGTCGACCAAAGTTCAAGGTAAACAGGTGTTGAAGTATGCTCAATATTTTCTATAGACTTTGAAAATTTGAAAATCAAAACATGTGATTGGAACAACAAAGTCCTGTCTCGTGTAGGAACGCGTTTCTAATATCGGTGCTACTGTTAAATGTGCTTGTTCCGATTTATGTGTATTGTGTTCTCTACTTGATATGAGAGCCTAGCACTTGCACATACACCCCATCAAGTACCGTGGGAAACAAACTTGCGGTTTTGATGGTAGACGCAATAATGCATGTTGCAAAGCCCTATTCAATACTGTGCTAATATTGATGGTTAATCTTGAGAATGAAATGGATTTGAGGGCTCAAATTTCACGACGACAATGAGAAAAATACGACCTTTCATCTGATATCAAAATCGATACTTCTTCCGGGTAAATCAGGGGGGTCCCAAAGACGATCGGAACAGGCACCTTAATTTCCTGTAAAATAGGCGATTATAGATGCCCAGCATGCTATGTATGTTTTACCTGTATGGCAAGATAGGTACACATTATAAAAAGAATCACAGGTTGATTGGTTCCACGTGGTCACGTTAAAGTCATACAATGAAACTAGAGAATGGTCAACATGTATCCTCATCGACCAAAGTTCAAGGTAAACAGGTGTTGAAGTATGCTCAATATTTTCCATTCGATTGCTGTAACCAAATGCCATTGGATATCCCAAAAGACGACAGATCGCATCCATGTTGTTCACAATTCGGCTCGGCTTTGTCGTAAAATCTCGAGAGCAAACTGTACCCCAAGGCCCATCTTCACGACGTACTTCCAATCTGGAGAGGTTTCTTGAATTTACTGATGGTGCCAATCTCAATTGAATCGGGGCTGTGTTAAATCCAAATAATAGAGACTGATCTTGAGCACATGTATTAAGGCTGACTCAGAGATTTCGAAACTGGAACTAAAGATAATAACCAAAAACGCTAAACGCTCAGATCCAACGTTTGAAATGAATCATATTTGTCGTTTTGATGTAGTAAACATTTGTGCGTATTACAAACGTACCATAGAATACTGTCTAATAGCATTTCTGAATCTGGAATTTATTACAATGTTATGATTTTTCCCATGAAGTAGATCGATTTGAGCTAAGCTATTTTACACAGTAATTAGTATGTGGACAAGCATTATTTATATGCAAAAGCACGATTTGTTAAACAGGTGTCGCCTGCTTTCCCGGTCTACTTTTATTTTATTTTATAAGTTGACCTCAAATAACCTTTGACCTTTGCAAGTAATTCTTAACTTTATTTTCATATGAATGTTCCAGAGTTGAATGTATCGTCCAAGTATGCAATTGGACTTCAACCTTTCAAATTATGTCAATTTGATGTTTTCTGGACATTTTAAAACTTGACCTCATATGACATTTGACCTTGGTATGTGATATTTGACTACATCATCAAATGAAGGTTTCCAAGGGGCATCTATGACCCAAGATCTGTAGCAGTTGGACTTTTACTTCACAAACGAGGCCAATTTAATGTTTTCAGGCAATTTTATAACTTTGCCTCATATGACCTTTGACCTTGGTATGTGACCCTTGACCACATCATCATATGAAGGTTCCAAGGGGCACATATGACCAAGTTCTGTGGCAATTGGACTAATACTTCTCTAATGAAAAACTTTTTCGAAACTTTAACCTGAAATTAGGTGCACAGTGATAGCAAGTCCAAGATTTGAACCCATACATATTCGCTCAACTGCATTTTAACAGTCACAGAGAACCCTTTACAGGGTGAGTCAAAAGATTTACACTCGATTTCAGAAAATCTTTAAAATATTTCACAAGTTTAGAAATTGGTTTTTATACATGAATACAATAGCTCATTATATCCACTATCATTGGTAAAAAAATCTAACATTTACCTTTTCGGATATTGCAGATATGGTAAATTAACGGAAAGGCGCCAAAAACCATATTGACCACGGTTGTACAATTCTTCACTTGCACAGCAGCAAAAGCCTTGAGTTACTGTCATCTAAATGCTTTTAAGCATTTAGTTTTGTATTTTGTAACCATTACCTAGTCTGTAACAACTGTTGTTGATAATATTTCTTAACAATAGTCAATGACGGTAGCGTAACAGGGGCAGGGGAAGGGGACGCATTGTCCCCTTCCCCATGGCCTGACCAGGAAATAAGCTTAAGCAGCGGCAAAGCAGGAAAGTGGGAAAAGGACAAGCAAAAAGGGAGTAGAGAAACGAGAGGGAAGGGAGAAGAAATGACTGAGATGCAAAAAGAAAGACAGATGGATGTTGAATGTGAGTAATGTTCAAATATTGATTCCTCAACGTAGTCACCACCACCCACCCATCAGGTTATGAAGGAGTCGGTGGAAATGTGGGTCAGCCGGCTGTATTGCACAGGATCGCCTACATATTTGCATTCAGTTTCCGGCGACAAGAATTTCGAACATTTATTGAAGTAATACTCCAAAATTTGGTTGTAAGATTCCATAATTTGTTATTGATTTCAGATTAATGAAATAGTTTAACATTTTTCTTGATGAAGGTTTACACAAAGGTATCAAAGCAAGCAAAGAATGTCATGATGTACTTGTGTAGACTCATCCAAAGTCTCTTTGGCCATAACAGTGATTCCGTGGACAGAGTGAAAAACGGGTACCTATCTTTAAGTTAGCACAACTTCGCAATGCAAAGTTCAAAAATCAAAATTCAAAATTTCTCTAGTAGGAGAAATAATCTAGTTTTATATATGGTACTCCGTATCTTTGGTATATTTTTCAATGCTGTAGAAAAATTCAAACAAAACGAGTGTAATTTTTTTTGACTCACCCTGTATAATTGTCACACCTCGGTGATTTACCTAATACCGGGACCTAATACCACAGCATATTAGCCAAGTATTTCATACTTTTTGAATTACATGTGTCTTTTCAACTTTTCACTTTATTTTGATACACCCTGTATAGGCCTTCTCATTGAGTTACTCAACATTGTCCATGATAAAATAAGACGTATCTTTTAAAACAATGAAAGATACGTACGTCGATCTTCACATAGAATCCCAGCTCGATGATCAAAATTAATACGTTCCATTGATGTCCATTGTGTATGCGCACAATTAGTGATGGATGATTCATTTCCAGAACAAAAGAAATGAACAGCTATGAAATGCAGGCCTATTTCATTTCGCTTTGAAAACGCCCGTGCAAACGCTGATGGTAATCCACTTTCTCGACAAGCGACTTTGGCATTTTCGTTGGTCCAGAAACGTGCGGAAATACTCAACAAGTCATTGTCGTATATTAGTTGCACTGATCGTTCTCCGGTTCCAATGTATAAGGATGTGTTATTTAGAAAACCTACATGGTTTACTACAAAGAGAGAAAGAGAAAGAAAATCAGGCCAAAATACGAATGAAGTTTGAACGTTTTACGATATTAAAAAACTGTAAATAAACCATGCTTTGACATCGAAAATACAGTAATACACAGTGTATGCACAGCGTATGTGTCAATATTTTTTATGATACTTTTTTCTCGGATAGCCTCTTATCATAAGATGATCGAGTGTTTCTTTACCCTTGGTAGGATGTTTGTTTTTTTTGTTTTTTTTTTATTCTGTACTGTTTTACAATATAAATGTACGGCAAATATTGTAAAGACTGTCATAATCTGTATGGATCATTTTTATAATTGCTTATACACCTGTTTGGTAAGTGAATGCTTTTCATGATAAATCTAAAAAGTGCTTCAACTTAGAATTCAATTCCTTTAATTTATCTCTGGAGTGGGGCGTTTAAAAGATATAAAATACGAATAAAAATGTGTATAGAGTTACTATAGCTTCAAACTCTAGCTACAATGTAATAAACTTGAAAAAAAAGTTACACAAGTTTAAAAGCAAAGTATTTACTCTTTACTCTACTTCAAACTCTTCACATACGTTCTACAAAAGAGAGAGAGAGAGTTATCCTGTTCAATATGTATGTTTGGTAAAGTCTACAATCCAGAAAAATGTCGAAATTGTTCATAGATCCAAATTAAGCGGTATACTGACTAATCAAAGCTTCGGTTTACATGGGAACTTCAAAATGAAGACATTGTTCAGTAACAACCTTGTCCTCTCAATATAACAGAATGCGGGTATATTGTTTTGCGATAATCTTTTGAGAAGACGTGTGTTACATTTAAAGATCAGTCAATTACAATAGCAAGTTTCTTAGGCCATGAGGCTAAAGCGAAAAAAATGATCGGATAAGGACCAAGGTTGTGCACCCCTAGGAAGTACATAATTCTTCCGAAATAATTTTCCTAAAATTATAGAAATCAGTTCTACGTGTGTTCTCACTTCTAGTATGTGCACATTCTCGAGAAAATGAATTAAATGTCATCTCAATTTATGCCCTGAATATCAGTGACTTCGGGATGTACACCATGGTTCATTGACTCCAGCAAATAATGGGGGCTATTGAAAAGTAAATCCGCTCGGTATGTTGAAGACCAAACACATCACAGATTCGTTTTTCATCTGGAACTGCAAAGCCATTGTTATTATCCATGCAACTGAAAAGATTGCAGGCGTTATACCATCACCCCGATTTAGATTAAGCTATTTTTCATGACGTGGAACACAAATCACCTGTCCTCTTTCACGAATAAATAAAGTTAGAGGTTCTACTGTGTGCTCAATTTTCTTTGACCCTATATTTCATCCTTTATTCGAAAGGGAAACAAAGGTGAACAAAGCTCATGAGAAAAAAAATGTTTGGCAAACTGTGACCTAACATTTTGTGCAGAACCAAACCCGTAACTTGTCGCGTAACCCCATTTCTATGCAATTCATTGCTTTCATAGCAGAAATCGAAAATCATTCACCTATATGAAATGCAGGTGAACCGGTGCCGAACAAACTTTTAATTGAGTAGAAAAGAGGTCCAATATTAATATGATTTTAAGTTATGGGTGTTGGTTCTGCACCAAGATGTTAGGTCATAGCTTGCCAATCAAACTTTTTTCATGATTTTTGCTCATCTTCGTTTCCTTTTTGAATACTGATGAAATATACGATCAAAGTTATTAAACTCCCAGCAGAAGTTTCAGTTTTATCTTCTTCGTGAATGAGGCTGTAGCTCAATCTAAACCGGGCGGTGAAAAAATCCAAAAACTTTTAACGTCATGGACAATAACAATGGTTTTGCAGTCCCAGAGAATCTGAAGTCCGTTGTCCTATTCATAACGGGCGGATTTACTTAGGTGTTGTCTCCAAATTACACCGTTAACTTTAAAGGGAGCTCAATGGGGCACTTTATGTATAGGCTCCGTTGAATTTTAATGAGGCACCCTTTATCCACCCATTAAAATATGTTATGCTCCCCTTTGCCAGCTCACTTAGCCCACTTTAAACTTGGCTCAGAGGTATTAACCCTAAAGGTCAAACCTCTAACCACTGCTAGGTCTTTATTACCCATGTGAGAGATTAACTTAAATGCTCCGTTGACAGATGCTTAACGGGGCCCTTTAAAATTATATTTCATGAGTTGCACTTTACCCACCAATGCCGGATAATAAACTCTATCAAATACAGGAAAAGCAAAGGCATACTTCTAATACAGCTCATCAAACCAATCGATCAGTACTGCTGATTTAATGTGGATTACATAAACATCAAGCACATTATTGCACATTGAAGTTAGCTTCATCAATAAAATTAAATCCACTATCAGTGATTATCTACATCAGAAAATCAAAATATCATGATAATCAGATTTTGCACGGCTGTAACAAGTATCGGTATCCTAACATACCGTACGAGTTACAAGACCAAAAGCAACCTAATACAGACAAAATCATATTTTAGTCATTACTGTCCGATCAGATACTTGAACGGGGATGATCCAATTTAATGTCCGATCGGACACTTAAATGGGGGATGACCCAATTTAAGTATATTAGGCTATGAGGCCAAAGCGAAAAAGATGCTTGGATAAGGACCAGGGTGGCGCACCTCTGGGAAGTACATAATTCTTCCGAAATAATTTTCCTAAAATTATAGAAATCAGTTCTACGTGTGTTCTCACTTCTAGTATGTGCACATTCTCGAGAAAATGAATTAAATGTCATCTCAATTTATGCACCGAATATCAGTGACTACGGGATGTACACCATGATTCATTGATTCCAGCAAATAATGGGGGCTATTGATAAGTAAATCCGCTCGGTATATAGAAGACCAAACACTTCACAGATTCCTTTTTCATCTGCAACTGCAGAGCCATTGTTATTATTCGTGCAACTGAAAAGATTGCAGGTGCTATACCATCACCCCGATTTAGATTAAGCTATTTTTCATGACGTGAACACAAATTGCCCGTCCTCTTTCACGAATAAAAAAGTTAGAGGTTCTACTGTGTGTTCAATTTTCCTTGACCCTAATTCATCATTTATTCGGAAGGAAACGAAGGTGAAACAAAGCTCATGAGGAAAAAAAATGTTTGCAAACTGGACCTAACATCTTTGTGCAGAACCAAACCCGTAACTTGCCGCTTAACCCCATTTTCGAGAAATTTATTGCTTTCATAGCAGAAATCGAAAATCATTCCCCTATATGAAAGGCGGTGAACCGGTGCCGCAACAAACTTTTAATTTGAATAGAAAAGAGGTCCAAATTCAATAACTAAGTTAGGGGTGTTGATTCTGCACCAAGATGTTAGGTCATAGCTGCCAAACAGACCTTCCTTCATGATTGCTGCTCATTTCTTTTTCTTTGTGAATATAAATATGGAAATATACGATCAAAGTTATTGAACTACAGCAGAATTTGAGTTTATTTTCTTTCGTGAAAAAAAAAATATTGTGGGGGAGGCTGTAGCTCAATCTAACAGGGCGGTGAAAACAATTCAAAAGCGTTTAACGTCATTACATAACAATGATCATGATGGTTTTGCACCCCCTGTCCCAGAGATTCTAAAGTCCGTTGTCCTATTCATCATTCATAACGGGCGGATTTATCTTTATCATAGCACCATTATTTGCGAGTCAATGGAACGTAGGTACATCCCTTGGTCACCGATATTAGCGAATAAGGAGAGGACATTAATTCAGTTTTACGAAGACGAAAAGTGCACCCCAGAAGTGAGAACACGCGTGGACTGATTTTTGCATCATTTTAGGGCATTTATTTAGCAAAAATTCGTAGACTTGTAAGGGTGCGTTCACCTTTGTAGAACGCTATGAGTCTTGCAGCGCTAGCCTTACTATGTAGTTTTCATCTTGATAGAAGACCTCACCAACAAACCCATCTGTTAAGTTCTCACACCTATACTACGTGAATCAAAAAAAAAATGTGCAAGGGTTGTAGGTGAAGCTGGACCTTGATAACAGCTCAATAGCACCACCTACCGATGGTTGCTGTTTTAAGTAAAGCCAATCTAAGTATAATTCCAATGTTGGAATAATATGAAAGAAAAACGATTAAAAAATACAGGACAGATAGACCAATTGTAAGCACACCCCTTTTTCATCATTCCAATTGCGGGATTTACACAGTAAGCAAGAATACGTCATGTACGATATATGGGACATAGCATTATGAAAGTAATGATGACCCAGGCTGAGTTGTGTTTAATTGATCTATGAATAGGCATAATCTCCTTCTTGATCTTCAAAAGAATGTTCACATACCGCAAAATCTCACCCAATTAATCCTGATGTGTAAATGAAAAGGGTTTCAACACTACTACTGTAATCCAGGTATTAATAACAAGTTATGCCAATTAAAGGCACTAAACTCTTTGCAATATCCTAAACAATGGGAAGATCTTGTTCTCTTGCTCTGCAACAGGTGAATTGGTGTTTGGATTCGTCATATCAGTTGGCATGTATTGATATAAATAAATTCATTGATTAATCCGTAGTTGAAATAACCAAGAAAATGTAGCATTAAGTTTACAAAGGCATCATGATATTGATATTGTACATTCTCACAAACACAAGTTTAATGTGTGTAAATCCCATAGGAATGGCGAAAAAGGGGTGTGCTTACAAATTTGGTCATATCTGGCTTATTATTTAATCGATTTCTTTCATTTTTTCAACCTTTGGAAGTATATTAGATGTGCTTTATACAAACAACAACAAATCTATGATATAGTGATTGCATTAAGGTAAAGATCATCTTTAATCCTTGCACATTTTTTTTTTATTCACGTAGTATTTCAATCCGACGTGAGAGCTAAAAACAGGATTTTGTAAGCCCTGTAAAGTTTTGGTTGACCAAAATGGGGCATATTCTCCTCCCAAATCAAACATCCTCTCGCCTTACAACACGTAGTTGAATGGAGATTCATATCTTTGAATATGAATCTCAATTATATGGAACTGAGATTGTACCTGGTGGGATTTCTTAAATTCAGAAATTGATTAAAATCAACCGCAGAAACTACCTCATGGAATCAGGAAAAAAAATCGGGAAGGAAATCCTTTTTATGTGAAGCCTAAGACCCAAGTATTCAAAATATCACACCCTAAACACGGAATTTACAAGGTAAAAAATACCCTAATTTTGTATTTTCGATGATTTTGATATCTGTACACAAGTACTAACTTGGAATACAAGTCCCCAGCAAATAAACAATATAGGCACTGTTATTAAAAAGCATTTGGAATAATTTCCTGGTCAAAATAAATAAGAACATGGTCATATTCCATGTACACGCGAAACAACTGAAATATTAATTACATTGTTTCACATTTCTCTAGGTTAATAGCCTGATGGGAGCTACATGCCTCAAATTTGAAACCTAGTTTTTTTAAAGTGAAAATCAAAGCGATTCTTCAGACTTAACTAAATTTCTGGAAATAAAAACACTTGAATGAAATTAGGAATTATATTTGCATCCCTGTCTAATACTAGTAGTGCATCTTATCTTGAAATACAACTGAATTGGAATACCGCAATTATAAAAAAATAGACACGTGAGAATAAGTTTTAAATGACTCCATTTTTAAATTGATTATTGCAAATCCCATCTTTTGTTTAAACTTTCTGTTCATAATCTTATACTTAACAATCTCCAGTTCTTACAAATTTACAAGTTGTATCTTACACAAGATATCCCATGATGCTAAATATTCAGTAAGAACATATATGTTGTATATAAATACGTGTAGCCTATTACTAATTTGTAAGCTTGGATGTATACATTCCAAATTACTTTGTGTTTTGGAAAATAAATAATAACATGATTATCATTAACACAGAGCCATAGCAAAATTTACTATAGCAGTGTAGCAGTTCTTGACTCGCAAACTGTCACTGTCAACTATAACCAACCCCCCTGCAAGGAGTAACTTGCATTGTGAGGTCAAGCAAAAGGGTTATTGAATCAATTGGTTAGGTGATTATCCCACCCACTGCTGGGAATTGCCTCACTTTAACATTGAGAATAGTGTCCGATAAATTGTGTGTAAGCTCACTTTGACTCCACTCTAAAAGTGTATTGAGCGTTCGATGAAAAATCAAAGTGGTCACTTTGAGCACCCATTAAAGTTAACGGGGAAATTTGGAGACGACCCCTTATCAATAGCACCATTATTTTCTGGAGTATGGAACGTGCGTTGTACATCTCTGGTCACTGATATCAGGGGAAAGGAGATGACATTTAATAATTTTCACTGTGCACATACTGAAGTGAGAAACAGCGTTAGAACTGATTTTTTGATCATTTTAGAAAATTTATTTTAGCCAAATTATGTACTTGTTAGGGGTGAGGTCACCTTTGCAACGCTATGAGATCTTGCCCATAGCCTAAAAGTTTTTCGAAAAAGGTTATCTAGGACAGATTGCATTTCATTTTGTCACCTAACAGGCCTCACCTCAAAGCCAATTAACTGCAACTGACTTTTCATAAAATGTGAAATACGAGCGGTGCCAAAAAGTTATTCTTTAGGATAACTATTGAACAATGATGGTGCTTGGAAATGTACCTTTAAGATAAAAATTTATGAATTCAAAAAATTTCCATCATATCCTATTTTGATATTCACTGACAATTAGAATGCCTTTCATCGATTGTTTTTGTATCCTTCTCATAGGTAGTGGAAATCTTCTGCCGAAACTGATATGCATTTACTTACACATTTGACATCCTAGTATTTCAAATGCGATTCCACATCCGGTACAATTAGGTAAGAATGGGAGAATTCGAACCACATTGGTTTTGCACTGATTTAGTCAACACGGATACGACTGGACCAGTGTATTCCCAGGTAGCATGAAACAGCTTTGATAAAAATGCCACTTCATTAACCTTAACGCATAAGGACGTTTGCACTTCGTTTTTTTTTTTAGGCGGACAGGGGGGAGGGGCTACTAGGGACCCATGCGTTATATACAACTTTCCTAAAGGATTTTTGGGGCACTTGATTCAACGTGGATATGATTGCGTGAACAATGGACTTTCAAAATTGCACCCTAACACGTATTTGCAACCCCGACTAAAAAAAAATGCTAAAAATACCATCTAAACAAGTATTTTTATATGTGTTGATCTCTCAACAATACGCGTGAATGAATCGTAATATACCCTTTATTACCTTGCTTTGCTTTACTTCTCAAGTTCGATTTACAATATTTTGATGATTTTGATGCCTGCTTAATGAGATATAAGATGACAAATTTCAGGGTTAAGAAAAAAAACATACCCTTTTGTTTTCATATTTTTTTGCTGTTTTGACACCATAAACGATATACGCGCGAAAATCCGCCTGTGGAAAAAAAAACAAGACACCATTTTTAGCGTTTTCTTGTTCACCCTAATATCCACCTTTGATACAAGTGGCCCCCCGGGTTAAATCCACACATGTTAGAAGGGTTCCAACACATCATCAACAATTAAAGAAATAAAAAAATGAAAAAAATCGTTCAGTAAGAAAACTAGGGGCAAAAACATTGATTTTAATTTTGCCGTAAAATGGCGAAAAAGACATAATTGTTTCTACATTTTCTATGGCGTTGATTCACCTAGACTTTAGCTGATTGTCTTAATTGATGAAGAATGAACTATATTTGCCATATTAAGCACAAACATAAATGTCTCATGCCATTTTATATTTTTTAGGTTTACTTGTATAATTTACCATAGGTTCCTACAGTAAACCGCTATATGATGTATATAAAATATTATGGCCTACTATACTTTCAAGAATTGTTTTGATTAATTATTATCTTCAGTGATGTCACCAGGTGTATGTATTATGAGAATCAGGCTCACAGTAACTCTATTAAGATTTTTAATTTTTGTCACGGGCACTTCCGTTAGAGCAAGGGCTCCTAGGGACCCATGCTAATTAACGCAAAAATGACGCCGGATTGGATTTTGATTTTTGTTTGCATCAGTGCAAGCGCAACTAAAGTTAGACAAAAACAAAAATATAAACCAAATATATTGCAGCGTTAAAAAACCCCGGCCTAGGAGCCCCCCCCCCCCCCTTATGCAGTTAAGTATTAAGGGTTGTATTCAGGTAGTTTCGAGTGGGTTTTTGATCACCTATTTTAGCAAAGCGAAGAGTAAAGTTCATTAGAGCATAAATGCACATAACCCCTTTAAACTTCCCTCGCATATGTCCCAAATGTAAAATAATATACCATATACTAAAGCAGGAGCAGAATATCATAGGAATCCCGCTACAGAAAAGGTTTAACACCTTTGGTAGTTAGTATGGACCCTCTACATCAGTGCTAGGCAGTTAGTACTCTCAAATTGTGGTCTCACTTTTCCAATAGGGTCAATTTAAGTTTACACAGGGGTCAAACTTTCAAAATAAGTTTAATAATTTTTTTTTATGTTATATTGGGGCTGCTCTTAGTTTTCGCAAAATGCGTGATCAAAGATTCACTATAAGGGGTGTGAATTAAGATTCCCGAGGTATTTTCTCACCCGTTACCCCACACTTTCAGAGTTTGTTGAAAAGGGAAAAAGGTACATCTATGGTGGACTAAGCCTGGTATTTAAACTCGTGTGGGATGAGAAAAAGTTTCCCCCTGTAGCCATAGTCCGGTGCCTAGCTGGGAACTATAGTCCACTGGACTATGATTTATAGAAATGTTAGTCCTTCAAGTAGGAATGAAAAGTTCGTGTTACTTATTGTCATAGGGATTAATGTCCCGGCACGACGTGGACCCTGTGATAAAGTGTTTAGAAGTATGGACAAACATGTTAGCATAGCTTACAACCTAAAACCATGTTTACGATTTAAACATGCAGATCATGTTTATGTCCATATTTTCTAAACACTTTTATCTCTTTACACATGTAGTGTCGCATCTCCAAATGGTTGGCGGATATAAGGAGTTTTGATTACGATCATGAAATGAATTCGTGGTCCTTAAACTTCTTGAAAGTGTACTGTCTTCATCCCTAAGTACTGACATTATTGTACAGTAAGTGTAGGCACATTGGAATTGTGCATTGTGGGATTGGTTCAAACACTGTGTTTTTTCCCTAAAAATAACCAATTGAACATGTTATTTTGTTAGCACCAGGGTCATGTGGTGAACTATAATAAATACTACTTCCGTACCAAAAGAAATAAAACACCAAAGGGGGGGGGGGTGTTTGCCTCTGCTTGGTGTTGCACTCAAAGGGGGGGGGGGGGGGTGTACCCTTACCCAATCTGACACACTTTTTTTTCTGACAACCTATGCTTTGGAAACCCCAGAAGGAATAAAACCTGTAACTTATTCCGTTAATGCTTCCGAATTCACAGCCTGGGTCCATATGAGTCAGGTGACGGAACTACCTCCATGCATCAACTGTGATATTTCCTGAAATATCTCGAATTTTACGTCTAAATGTTGCAAATGTGGAACTGAAAATTCCTTAGGGGTAACTGCATTACGCAAATATATAACGTTTTTTTTTTCCAATCTATTACCTGATTCTTATTTTCAACATCGTTGTCATTTTCCTTTTTTCTTCTTCTTCAAAGTCAATGGTTTGAAGGTGTCCATCAATGCCAGCTGACCATCACTTTTGAAGATCGTGGTTCCCACTTATACGGACACCGCTGATTATAAATCCCTTCAGAAAATATTCTGATCCCAAAAACCCCCTTGATCCATATTCTGGTGCAATGTGATGGCGGGGCCCAACAGTTGACGTTATCTAAACGTATTAAACGGGCAAACCGTATCCCATACTGCCACCCTTTGAAGCTGTGATTTGGCGAGTTTCTAAATGAATTCATTCCTGGTTCCATATTCTGAAAAACACGATACTGAAAATACCCCTATAAAGATAACAAATAAATACACACATACGCACACACACACACATACATACGCACTCACGCCACACACGCGCCTATTAGGCCTACAGTTTTTTGCAATGTAGTGCAGGTTTAGCTGTAGAACAATATGTTTATTATCCATTGCCTGATATATTTTCATGTCCTTTTTTAATTGTCAGCGCGTACTAAGTTTACACACCACTAACCCCACAGTAAGTCTATGGAGAACATGTCACTTTCGGCATGTTTTCTTTCACTTTAAAACTCCTCACAAGGAAATACACAATATGACAAAACCAAAGTCCAGCTAAAATCACTAAATAACCAATTGTTTTGAACATATGATGACCAGATTTTTTTTTTAGTTCGATCACTAACCCTCGGCCCCGACGACAGCCGCAACAACAGCGGCTCTATAGTCGCTAAAGCTAGCAATGGGCAAATCGATGTGCAATTGATGAGCGCGAAGTAAACTGCCTCAAATTCACTTGATTCCAAATGCCACTTTGTGAAAAAACTACCCAGTCTAAATACCATGTCAATCATTTCATCTCTTTCTTACACTTAAGTGCATAAAGGGGTCCATGTGGCCCCAGGATTTCCGCTTTTTTTGCTGCGCCGCCAACTTTTTATTTAACGCTAAATTATTTTACTACCCCAAGTTTATTTAGATCGCCTTATATCAGTTAGCCTATTTTTGGTGGGAAATTTCAATCGTCCATGGCGTTTTAATACTCATTACATAAAAAGCATTTTGGGGGACTTTCCCCCCCCCTCAAAATATGTTTTTGGGCCATGAATCACCCTGGAAAACGTTTTTTAAATTTAATTCAGCAATGTAATTGGTATTTATGTCCTACGATTATGAGCCAAATTTATGTGTTTTATAATATTTTTAAGAAAAGTTTGTTTTTTTAATTTGTGGGCGGGAAAATTTGTTGCGCGTTCTAACTTTGTTTATTTAAAACCTGTATGTGGTCTTAGATCCGTAACCCTATCAAATGACCAGAGTTTTGGTAAAAACAATTCCCAACGGCAAAGTTTTCATCAGGGGTGTGTCGTGCCCCCTTATCTGCACAACGGGAGTGCAGACGAATTATGCACTTACGAGTTAATATAAGTACATTTCAGACATTTTAAAGCAGTTTTTTTCAGATGCCATGCAAGAAAGTAGTCCACCAAAGATTTTTGATCCGTACGACAGCCAGGTTAGTGGTGTGTAACCTAAGATGTCTTTATTTAAAAACATCGTTATTTTGCAGGATTGTTTGGCCATGAAACAATGCCCATCCTGTTTTTAAAATGTTAACGGTATTTATGTCATTGTCATATAGAATGTACGTAAGTTCTGTAGTAAAAATAATGTAAAATTAGAGCGAAAATAACATCAGTTGTTCATAATCTTACATTTATGAAACACGTCATCGTATTTTTGTAACGATTGTGGTGGTTGTCGCGATAGAATTAACATAAAAATCACGATTATTCTAGATTTAGAGAAGTATAGCCGACCCCGTCTGATTGCTTGGCAGAAATTTGTATCATATTGCGTCAATTTACGAGCTAGCCCTAGATCTAGGGCTCGCTTATTCAGGTTAAAGTATCAAATGAGCTGCAACTGGTCAGTATGAGATAGGGGGATATTACGGACTTTTGGTAGGTACTAGCCAGTAACTAATTAAGAGCGTGATGCTTTGAATTGATTATTCAGAATATATAGCCGTTTTTAAACGATGGTTAAAAAACAATAAAGACAATGCATCCTCGAGGTTAAAAAGCGTATATAATCCGCCGACGATTATTAGTATTAGACATCAGTCCGCCAAATATATAAATAATATACCTTTTCCTACCGTACTTTACAATAAACTGTCGTAAAATGTATACAAAAGAATGAATGGAACGTTGTTCAACCCTGACATCTTTGTAAAATTACGACCAAGAAGTCCTGTAAAATTACATTCTTTAAAATAACATTCCATCTTATAAAAAAATAAAGATATTATTAGCCCGTCAAAAACAGCAACCCTGTATGTACACAACAATGTAATTAACATTTTCGACTTAAATAACTTTAAGAATAAAGCAAGTAAATAATTAAATAATATGTTAAACAATAGAATAGGGTTGAACGTTGTTCACAACAACCCTGTGTAAAATTACAATGTGCATTTCGTCAATTTAATTTGTTTACTACCGTAACATTAAAGACACAGGATTGACATGTTTTACGGCAAATATACCCGCAAAATACGTTTTAAAATAAACAACAAGGAGTTTTTTACCGCAAAAAACTGAATATTTTAAGAGTTGCGCCGTACCACTTTTGTTGAAATAAACTGACGAAAAGAATGAAACATTAGACAAGGTTTGATGTATTGCACAGGCGCTATTTGTACATTGAATGTGGAATTCTTTTGTCCATTGATCGAGCAAACAAATAATGCACGTTTCGTACACGTATCCACGCATTACGTATGGTTTATTACCCCTAACGCCCTAGAGGAAAATCTGCCACGATCACCGCAAAAAATGGAAGTAGCGTTATTGTTCTTGTAGTCTAGGAAGCAATTTCCCCCTAACCAAAGGCAGTGCCACTTGCCGATATTTTTTCCGTAGTGAATAGTGAATTTAAAACTATTAACTACATATAGCGTTATTTCATGGGGGTGGGGTTCGAACCTACGACAAGCAAAGATTAAAAAGTATTCTTAACCACTAGACCAGCGAGGGATTTGTCGCGATGTTTGGATTTTAATTCAATATAAACCATCACGGAATAAAGGCAGACTCATGCGCATTTTCAAATACATGAAACAAAAGAAACGATCAATATCATGTTATTACGTGAACTGTGGCTATTGAAGATGATGCTGCAATACATGCAAGTTAACTACGGAAAGTGCATTTAAATGCAGTTAAGGGAGGTTAGGGATATAAACCTCGCTGTTGATTTGAGTTAATATTCTTACGAGGACATGCGAGTTGAAATCAATGTTTTATTGTGGAATAAAACAAACACTAGGCCTTAAATTTCTCTGATGAATGAGCGCGAAAGCCAAGAATCACCAAATTCTAGTACCATATTGAGTTACCTACCTATTGAATAATCGGCCCGTACTTGAAGGAACATGAACATACAAATCAACATGAGCTGCATATGAAAAACATCATGGTTTGCCATTTTCTGCCCACTCAATGAGAGCAGTAGGATGTGTTTAAATCTGCAAAGCTTCATATTTACATTTTATAAAATGTAGACATGCACTCTAGACATTTAATTGGCTAAAACGCATGACATTAAATATCATTATCATTTAATTAACTAAGCAGTATTACTCAGCTTCAAGAACAGCTTTCCTCATTCAACGACGCTAAAATTGAGCGTCTCATTATTTGTACATCGAGCACGCGGTTGTTGGGAAGAGGCTGTATCATACGCGTCGTTTGCGCACGCATACAATCAGTAGATTATATGTCATGCGTATGTATATATAATATGATACTTCTGTCTATCTGTGTGTCTGTGAGTCTGTCCGTCTATTTTTCTCATAGACTTACGGCAGTCCGGAAAATAGCCTGTGTCACAGACTGCGAAAGATATTATCTAAATTAGTACTGCGCGAGAGATTAACGTTATCAGTCCATCATAGCGAATGCATGCAAATGAAACTAAATCTCAATATCTCCGGAAAACGAAGGGGTTCTATGGAGATTTTTGCATCAGAGGGTCCGTTACTATGTTTCGTTTTGAATATGTATCGTAATTAGGTCTGAACCTATAGAACCTAGCGAGAAAATTGAACGTTTTTGTCGGGTACTTCGGTGCTCGCAAACACGGAAAAGTGAACAAGCAATCGCTACGGGCCGCATCCCTTTTTCCCACAATGCCTTTCGGTATTATTCCAGTCTTGAGAATTTTCAAACGCTGGTTTCAATTTACGCCAACTTATTTTTTTCAATTTTAGAAACAGGATATACGTACTTACCGGACCGCCGTATCAAAGACTATGTTGCACGGATCTCAAATTTGGTCGGTGGTTCCAACTTGATCCAAGAAAGCTCAAATATACGTCTGTAGATGTGTACCCAAGGACCCTCTTAGTGGCATGAGAGATTCATGATCATCTAGGTCTATCCAGAAAAAAAGTTGTATGGTCATGGAAATTTGGGGGTGGGTTATTTTGATACAGTATGATGATCGCGAAAACCGAGAACCGCCCAAATTAAGAAGGTGATTCTTCCTCTTTTTGCAGTTTCCCTGCTTTTACATTTAGCATTTTGAGAACTGTTGATAATTATTTATTCTATAACGTCTTCTTCTACACACTATACAAACCCATTCAACGATGCAACCGACAAAAAAATGGGGGTCAAAAATTATGACCACAAAAGGGTAATTTCACACGTTTTTACCACAAAATTGTCAAAATTTTAAACCCCATTGTGAAGTCGGTGCATATTGACTCAAAAGGAGTCAAAAATGACCCCGTTGTTGAAAATAGTTTTAGAGTGTACAAGTTTGTTTGTTGGCATTGTTTCCTTAGTTAATTTTTCCTAGCCTATACTTTTTAAATATCTTGTTTTTTTTTTAAAAGAATTTTACATTTTGAACATTAGGAAGATTATTTAAATACTATGATATTATATTTAAACATCAATTATCACAGTAATGTCCTTTCATTCTGTAACATTCAGCAAATAGAGAGGACTAAACGCTGATAACTCTGTGAACGCAGTAGGGCTAAATCGGGAAGTAAGTTCCATACATGCGTATAATTCGTCTAGAGCTTAAAAGCCAGAACGGCAGTATCTGTAGATCAAAGTACATGCTTTGTCTCATGTGTTATTTTTTATATGTCTTCATAACTTAAATCAAACCTGCGACGTAATGTACTTCTTACGACCGACTCCTTCAATCAACATTTATTATAAGTAATGGAATAACAGCGAAGACATTCATAACAGAGTATGTCTGTCTTTAGCCTTATATACCAAAATTAGTATCATTTCTACTTAAAGGCCACAATGGCAAAAGTATTCAAAATAATGAAATAGAACCTTACTGAAATCACTTCCACAAATTTAAAAATAATTTAGGTGTTTATATTTTGTAAAAAAGGGAAAAGGAACTATATTTTGTCCTTGTAAGCTTCACCAGATGCTGACATTACTGCTACGGCCTTCATTTTATAAACTGCAAAAGCAATGCTCGCATCGTTACAGAGCATGCTATAATAATTGTATATGGACTCATCCCGGCTAATTCACCTTCACTTTTCAGCTCAATTTAGAATCCTTTATTAGTATCATCTCGTACTCGTTCTCGAATCCGCCTTCTAACCTCGCCCTCGCATGTCGCATCTCATGGCAGATACGAGATGCGGCGCGAGATGTGCGTGTCGAGATACAAAAGCGAAGGCGAATGCGAGTTTTCGGCGATCTCAGAATGCGATGCGAGCCTCGAAGCGAGATAGCGATGAATACTAATAAAGCGTCATAGAATCCCGGTGTGAAAGCACTATAGTCCAGCGGAGCCATAGTCCGTGCTCCATATACGATAACGAAAAAGCGTGAAACGAATTTTGCGTAGAAGTCCAACTGAATTGATTGCCCTATTCCTTACCGTTGTAGCCGACATGATTAAGCCGGACTATATTACTTCTAACACCGATCTGATTGCTTTTGAATCGTTTCACAAAACTTGGCTGATACACTGAATTCTGGCAGGGATGTCAACACATTGATTTCCCTGGGCAGGAATTGTCCACCAACTCCACTACCTCTGGCGTTTTTTACTTTTTTTTCGGAATGTATACACCCCCAAATTGTTTTGAAATTTGGGTAAGTGATTTCCGTAGGGTCTATTCATTTGTTCTGAATACTTTTGGCCATTGTGGCCCTTTATGGATTAGTGTTTTTATGTTTTAATTATTATTTTCAACAAGAACCATCTTCGGCATTTAGTTGATTTCCTCGTTCACATGATTCACTTTGGTAGTCATTTTAATACTTGACATCATTCACTGTTCCAATCACTTTGTCAAGTTTGCAATTCTGTAATACCTTGTCATTTTTTTTTAATTCACATATACCCATTGTTTTATGACGTCTCGTGTACGCTAAGGTCAGAAATACTTTCAAACACAAATAATGAGCTCCTGTGCACAAGTGATCTGATTATATATAGCTAACATTTTAATGATCTTTACTTTGATTTTGGTTCAAGATTTGGGTATGTCCAAAAGTAATAAGTCAAAAATACACAATTACACACATTTATAACGTTGAGACTTAAGTGCAACGAGAGATTTACTATTGGGTGTCCCTTCAAAATCGAAAGTACTGATTTTGCCGATGTAAAGCTTTTCCATCAAAAAATATCCCCATCTGAAGGATTAAGCCGAGAAATGTTCTTTTGTACAAAAATTGTGAATTTTTTAATTTCGTAATGAGCAAATACAAAATTCACCTATGTTTTACATTGAAATAAAAGCAAATTCCAAATCTCTTTTGTTCTCT
This sequence comes from Ophioderma brevispina, assembly GCA_023653785.1. Classification (NCBI taxonomy): domain Eukaryota; kingdom Metazoa; phylum Echinodermata; class Ophiuroidea; order Amphilepidida; family Ophiodermatidae; genus Ophioderma; species Ophioderma brevispina. The sequence goes on along the minus strand of JAMKCH010049206.1, from coordinate 25,813 downwards.
CTTTTTAAGACATTTTCTGTAGCAAAAATAACAAGGCAGAACTCATTGATGTCTAATCTATATGAACTACTATTATGACATAAAAAAAACCTCTTTTGGGTGCCCTCAAATCCTCTCGTTTGGCACGCTTTAATGTTCAAAGAGGCGTTGCAGGTTCAACATTCTATGTCCTCTCAGCGAAGACTCCAAAATGACACGCACAGTTCATCAAACTCAGATTAATATATATTCCAAGGGATCTTCTCAGTCCGAAGTAATCTTGTCCGCAGTTCAAGACGTGACGGGGGCTATCCCTCGACGACAAATGTTCCACAATATTAAAATCCAGGTAATATAACACCCATCAGTCTGCCGCTATGTCCTCCCTATAGGAACCAAAATTTGAAATCCCTTTTTGATTCCGAAAACTGAAGACTCATTGGCTTAAAAGACGACAGCAGACATTTCATCAGCTCCGGTCGGCATCCAAGAATTTAAATTCTGGCACTAGATGAGACACTCAAAATCTACCATAATTGTAAGTAAACTAAGCTATATTATACTGTTATAGCTCCAGAGCTCTGGTCTAGCCCCTGATTACAATCTGCTGGCACGATGTCCTGCCAGTGATAGTATTTAACTACTCAAGATAGATTCCCCTTTCATACAATCTACATTCATCTTCCTCTGCCTAAACTAACCTTACCCCTAGTCGACCAATCGGAATTCATCACCCGAATTACATCACTCATATATATAACTTTGTGGGGATCGCCTAGGTTCTGCAATATTTTGATATCTCAAAACATAAACAAAGTTCTAAGTTTAGCATCCTTGGGGAATTCCCCACTTCCCCTATTGTCAAATCTAAACATGTGGTTGTGCCCTTTTGCAAAACAACTCTAGGGAATCCCCTTTCTCTTTTTAATAGTAAACAAAGTGCTTATTCTCCATGAGAAATCTTTTCCCAAATAAAATTGAGAAAATAATACTTTTTAAAAGTTTAATCAGAAAAATGGAGCCATATAACAACATACAGAGAAAACAAGAACCACGCGCTGTAAATCCTATCAGAAAAAAAAAACGCATCCTAGGCAAAAGCTCAGATCATTACATTTAAATAATAAATTCGTCCATATTTGCCATTTACTTTGGTAAAGTTGATGGTCTAGAATTTTTTCAGAAAATATATTTCTCCAGTTAAGTAATTCTCAATTCCTTTCTGAAGGGATAAAAGAAGGGTATGAATTTTGGCATCGTTTTCTATAATATAAAATTTTGTTCTAAGAATAATCAGATTTAGCGCCCATTATTTGATTTAAGGCCTATACCATAATTTATGAATGACCCTAAATTTATGGAAAAGACAACTTTTGTAACACCACATATGGAGTTTTTCCCAAATAGTTTGACCACTTTTACAATTTACAAATACTGATGTATGGTTCCCCCCCCCCCCCCCCCCCCCCCCCCCCCCCCCCCCCCCCCCCCCCCCGCCCCCCCTTCAGGGTTATCATTACAAAAAGTAACATTTGTCATTATGCATCTGGCCATTCAATGGCATATATGTATTAGTTGTCAAAATTCTGTTGATTAATCTATTATTGAAACCAGCGTATTTGGACATCCCTAGTAAGCTCGCCAATGTGTCAAGGCAATATATTCTCCCTCGTTTTCTGAGAAATCCGATATTCAATTTACTTTCCCATTTTGCTTTGATTTTGGAGATTTTTAACTTGTTAATGTGATTACATAATAGCCCTGCCCATCCTCTTTATCCTTTAATAATGAAGCTTGTATGGAAAGGAATAAAAGGTTTTTGCAAACGTCAGTATAACATTTGTATCACTAATTTTTTTGTAATATTCTTGTTAAATTGCAAGGAGAACACTATTTAGTTTCTAAGAAATTTAATTTTAAACCAAAGTATCTTTCATTTATGTATTTTCAGAAGCGATTTTCAATGGGGTTTTAAGATCGAACGAAATGAATATTTGCCTTGTACCACTTTTTATAACTGAAATTTCTTTTCCACCACGTCTGATATTTTCATTATTCATATAAATTATTCGAACCTCTTCAACTGTTTGAGGAGGACTGTTTCTTTTTTACTTCAGACCACACTAAAAGACTCCCACCAAAACATATCATGTGAATTCCTAGACTTTTCTTTGTAAAATTTGAACCCCTTTCCAATCTATATATCAATTTAATCAGTCAATTTGGAAAGAGAATCCTACATTTGCGGTCCACTCTTCCACTTACAATATCTTCTCTCCACGTGCATTTTAGGCTTGAAAGAACAGGTCTACATTAACTACTCTTCACCCCCCCGCATAATCATATGACAACTGATACCTACTAATTTTATCCGTGTACCTTTCCAAATAAAATTATAATAGCTGCTTTTGCAATCTCTTAATAAAATCTATTAGTGGGTTAGGTATAGAAAGAATAAGATGGTTGAATTTAGGTATAAGGTAGGAGATTTTACTATGGCTATACGCCCCCTACTGTGAATTTTGCTCTTGGACCATTGTTTCATCAAAATTGATAACCGATCCATTGTTTTAGTGTAATTCATATCCACCTTTCTTCCAAATAACTACTTGACAATCCACTCCTAAAACTGAAAATTTACCATCTTCTTACCCAATTTATAATGTCCTCGTTATACTACGATCTGGTTTCTTATTGCAGTTTGAGCCAATATACACACCATTTGTTTTATCCTACTTCATATTTCACCCGATAATCTTTTCAAAACTAAGCTATTGTTTAATATATATGTAAATGATCTCCATCCCATCTGAAATCTACCGTTTACGCGATTCGGATGATACGTTCATCTGTTAGAGATATAAAAAACAGCCGTGACATTTCCATATTTGCAATCTGATCTAGCCAATTAAACTGGCTGGTCTACACAATGCTTCTCCAACTAAACCCATCTAAATGCAAGTTCATGTGCTTACCCTAGAAAGTCAAACTGCGGTTTCCGTCATACAGTGTGAATATACTTGTTCTTGAGTACAACTGACAATCTTCGGCTCTTAGGGGTGACTGTATCCAGTGATCTTTCCTGGAACTGTCACGTAAATAACTATGTTAAAAAGTGCAATAAACTGCTGCGGTTTTTATTAGAGTTGTTGCGTGTAATAAGAACTCTTATGTTTTGCTCAACTTTATCAGACGCTCATTTACCAATTCTTGATTATTGTTTTCCAGTTTGGAATGTATATAAGAAACGTGCATGTGGGAAAATTGGAACAAAATTCAGCATCGTGATACTAGGATGATTCTTTGTCAACGCGGGGGGAGCAATCATTGAAATATCTAAAACTTTAAAACTCCACTACTTTGAAAAACTAGAAGAGTTACCTTTCCCCTTTCATTTGGCTTGTTCTTTTTAAGTCAATGCTAGTTCTGGTTCTCATTTTGGCATGTGGTGTGTCAATACTAAAAGAGGCTTTAAACTTTCAAGTCATCGATCACCCCAAAAACAAGATTCATATAAATACTGGCCTTTTCGTTAACTTCCCCAGTGCATGGTCTGCTATTCCCCAACTACCAGAGACTCTGTCCTCACGTGTAGCAATCTGTTTTTAAATCTATAGTGAAGTCCCATTTTATGGAAATGATACCCTGATGGAACATTAACTATAGCTTCTTTATTGCTTTTAATATAGTTTTGGCTTTACATAGTGTGTGTGTTGTTGGGTATTTCAGGTGTGTGTGGGCATGTGCTTGATAGTTACTTTATTATATGTTTGTGTGTTTTGTATGGTTTGTGTGTGTGGTGCTGTGTGTGGGTGTGTGTGTGGTGTGTAGGGGTTGTGTGCTTGTGTGTGTGTGGTGTGTCAACTTTTGCGTTTTGTAGTGTCTATTGAGTTGGGAGCACTGCACCCTGTGGTGACCGTGCTTTGTGCTTTTCAGTGCTCCCTGGGCTCTCATCAGACCTCATTTTATGCTTTGTTTCTATTTTGTTGTTGAATTGCCGTTGAATACATAAAAACAAAAATAGTGTTTAACGTCTGAAGCAGACTTTCATCATTTCCTTTAAAATGAACGTTGAATCATCAGCACATTGGGTAATTTTACATTCCATATCTGCCAACCTTGATACACAAATATTGTATTATTTTCTTATGAACAACCAAGGAGTTCAGCGCAAATCAAAAATGTAGTGAGGAGATATAGATCTCCATTGTCTACAACCCCTGGCAATTTAAATTGTTTGGAGGCCGTTTGCCATTACCAAAAACTGTTGATTGACATTCATTATAGAAGAGCATGATCCATTTTTTGAAAGAAGGTCCAAAATTTAGAATTCTAGACTTTAAAAAAATAATTTATGAGACACCGAATCAAAAGCTTTTTTCAAAATCCCCAATTAAGAGAAGCATACCCGGAATGTTATCTTGGTAATTTAGTGTAAAGAATTAAATCATAAGTAATCGAATGTTTTCTCCAATCTAACGGCCTTTCATAAAACCTTTCTGGTCATCATTAATTAAATAGGGGAGGATTGTTTTAAGTCCTTTCTGCGAATCACGAAGAAGCTAATTATATGTAATTTCAGGAGGGAACATTGGGCGCCAATTCTTTAGAAATGTTTTGGTTAATTTCCCTTTGGAAGTAAGTTATGATAAATTCCCAAATTCAATATGAATAATTTAATGATCGTAAGAAAATCACTAAATCATTAAAAAGATTCCAAAATTCCGTTGTATACTCATCAGATCCAGGGCTTTTATAATTTTGGAAACCTTTTCACGCTGCGCTAACTTCACGCGTTAAACCTTTCCATCAAGAAAATTGCAACTGGTATTGAGTTAACGTGGGGAAATCTGATCTTTTCATATTTTTTGTCAAAATCGTCCAATTTATATTATCATCTTTACATTCATAGAGATTTTGGTGAAGTTACAGGTTTTTTCTAGAATTTTGACGTCTGATCTGTAATTATGATTCCCATTTTGAATTTCTAATCGTGCTATCGACTATTAACCTAGTTTGCTCTTTTCCGATTCAAAATTACTAGATGGTTTTCCTCTCCATGTTCAACCCATCTTGCTCTGGCGCGTATCATGACCCCTTCAATTTTCTTCTTTCGCATCTCCGAGGAAAGAGAGAGGGTATGGGAAAAGTAGGCAAAGCGGGTTGTAGCTGGAGGTTCAGGGCGGAGGCTAAGCATCAAGGGCGAGGCGAGAAAGGGGTGAGGGCTGGGAAGAAGAGAGAACGCCTGAGGCGAGTGTGTGTGAAGCTAGGAGCCTCGCCAAAAGCAGGTGGTGGGGGTTACAGAAATGGGGGGTAGGAAGTGGATGGAGTGACGAGAACGGGGGGAGAGGCAAGAGAAATAGTTGGGCAGTGGGGAGAAAACATAAGAGAAAGAAGATTTGCGACGGGAGGAGGTAAGGAAGAAATAAGGGGGGGGAGGGCGGCAAGTGAAAGGAAAGGCGCGGTTTCGCCGGACGTGGTGGTAAAAAAATCAGACGCGGGTAAAATTTTGGGCGAGGTAACGAGTCGGGAGAATGGGGAGATAAAAGAAAAACGGGACACAACTCTACTATATTTGTAGGTGTAGGGGAGAGGTGGTGGTAGTTGAGAAGAGGAAATAACGGCGAGTCATTCATGTGCTAGATCTTTTTAAGTTCAATATTTTCCATATGCCAACGACATTTTTCGATTAACAAGTTCCTTTCCATAGATTCCTAATCCTTTTCAAGAGTAATTTTCTCTCCCTCTTATTTCTTCTATTCTTTTCTGCTGCATATTTAATTGTTTCCCCTCTTATTTCCATAAGTAAAACTTCAAGAAAAAGCTGGTCATTTATTGTAAATTCAATTTCTTTGGGCGAAATATGATCAATGTTATTCACATTATAGGGAGTTGCTGCGTATTGTTTTTTAATGTTACTTATTTTTTTCTTAATCCTTTTTACATACTCCTGGTCTTTTAGAAGTGTGTTATTAAATTTCCAAAACCCTTTCCCTCTCTTAATGGGTGAGGTGTCCAATGACAGGCTGATTAATGAATGGTCTGTTCGATACCCGGGATTTATATTTGTCCTTACTAAATATGTACGTAGCTCCTGTGAAATCAGAAAGAAATCCAAACGAGACTGCTTTAAAGGTGTTGGCTGACGCCAGGTAAATCTTTTAGTTGTTGGATTTTGCTCCCTCCACGGATCAATCAATACCTTGTCATTTGATTACGCATTCATACTCTGTTTACTTAATAAACCCTATACATTATTCTCCTATTCTATATGCTCCTTCTGTTTCAGGCCCCATGTCACTGGGGAAGATGCATAAAAATTACCGAATCCGCAAAAATATCCTTAAATTGCTCAAAATTTTTCCAAAGTTGCGAGATCTGTTATTCGGCACCTTCAGGCGAAATTGCGCGGTTTTTGAAATCTTTGCCTTACTTTACGCTATTTCCCCAGTCACATGGGGCCTTGTTTCCTACACTTTGTGTTGACTTGCTTAGATATTTTAATTGGGATGAATGTACATGAATTCACAATTTGTTTTAATTATGTACCCCATGCACTGTTTCAATCACTTTGTAGTCAAACTAAACCAATTCAAAATATAAACTATGCTTTTGTGTGAGATATTTTTACTGTATTTTTAGACATGTCCCTACTCGTTTTTCTTCCATCCAATTTGATGTACCTACAGGGGATACTGCCAATAGCCAGATTCACTTAAAGGTTCAAGAAACTAATGGAATAAGGTGTGTAGTAACTTGTGAGATTAAACTATTTAAAAATGGAATCTTGTAGAGATCTAGAGTGAAGGTATTATTATGCAATAAACTAAGCAAATTTATTCCTCAAACAATGAAGGCGCCAGAATTTACGTTGGGTTGACTCACTGCCAGCGGGGCAAACATGAAATTCCTGCAAACTTTTGGGAATTGTATTGGGGATTAACATATGGGGACAAGCCCAACCGGCGCTGTTTGGAGAGCTGTCAATCCCATATTCATCACCCTGCTTTTTCGGAGATTTTAGCTTCACAGAGACAAAAAATTCGGCCCTAATTTAATGATTAAACTTACATTCGATGTCCATTCGTTGGGCAGTGCTGTTTTTAAATAAAAATCACATTTAGAGAGTAGTCCATAACCTGACACATAAACAAACATAACAAACCCAAATCATCATCAATTGGTTTTTTTTTTTCAGCACCTCAGAGAACTATCATACCATAACAATTTATGTCAAGAAGCTTGATTTTGAAGTAAAGCAGGAAGAAACCGAAGTGCCCCCGGTGAATGAGTATGGAGCCGAGAACCCGATCCTGAACTGGAAAGGTGAGGGAAGATAGTAGTGATGGGGCTATCTCAGATGACTCGAGACCCCCAATAAGTTTGTTCAAGCGGATTAGGTATATGATAGTGGGATGAAAGTTAGGCAATTGAGAAATGAAGAGGAAGTCTTTTGAGATAGTGAGTGAAGCGTGGTAGATATTGAGAAGGGTAGTAATAAAAATTTATAATGTAGGTCATGTTCCATACAGGTTGTATCATGAATTTAAAATAAAATAAAAAAACAATAAAAAAAGAGGAAAGAATACTAAGTATGCGTTATTTCTATTACGTATGCCTATAGTACAAGTTTGGGCATGTTCATAATTCTGTACTGCGTGAAATCCGGTCGAACTAGTTTCAACTTATTTTGTGTTAGTATTTTTAAATAAAGGAGGGGAGATTTTAAACCAGATACTCATTCTCGTCTTCTGACTAAAAAAACTCAAGCTATAAAAAGTCAAGTAGGGTATATATCCATCGCTTGTTTTTAATGTTATGTAAGACATACAGGGGCTTCCTGTTAGAAAACAGACAGGCCCCAGCCAAGGAAAAACTGCCATTTTTTCCAGTCAAGGTTTTGTAAGTGATTTTGTCTTCTTGAACCCATACTCTTTGAAATAAGCTTCCCAGAATTTTGCCCCAAATCCAAGATGGCCGCCAAAATCCAAAATGGATGCAAAAATTCCTTATTGGATTAATACCCTATCGAAGTTTTTCCTGTCAAAGGTTTTTCAGTGATTCTGTCATTCTAAACAGTCCCCCATTCAAATTGGCCCTAGAGCCACTCGAATATCTCCCCAAATCCAAGATGGCCGCCAAAAATCAAATTGACCGCCAAAATGACCTTAAAGTGTACTAACAGGATAATTTTTAATTTAAGTATGTTTTAAAGATGTCTTTGCGGTCTGAAAGAAAGAATATCTACTGCAATAAGATGCCTTATTAGCAGAATTAACGCACAAATGTTGTCTAAGGAGATCGCCATGTTTGGCATTGGTGACGGTGATCGGCATTGGTGACGGTGTATGACTTGAGAAGACATAGACAAAAACAGGTGTCTGTGGAATGTCTCGATACTCACGGGGTAACTCCTGGTCATAAAATCGGATACATACGTGTCCAGTAGAAAATCACGATCGATCGCCTTAAAAACTGCGGACGACTTATTGAATAGGATATAACTGAAAAGGTTTGGTTGTTTCATTCATTGACTACTTCTTCAAGACATCACTAGGTACTACCATACCATCATGATATCTATTTTTCATCGTGGGCTTATCAAAATTTGCTGCAATCCTACGAAGATATTATAAGAGTTTACTTTGTTATCAATAATATAGTGTCAGGTTTCTTTTTTGATTGAAATCTTCATTTTAAAAACAAAAAACGTCTTTATAAGATTTTTGAAGCAAAGATTCTATTGCAGCCTGGTATTTCCCATGTAATTACACTTATACCGCGCGTCTTGGCTCTTCAAAGTTTTCACAGCATTCCGTCAGTCTTAAAGGCAGTACAGCTATTGAAATTAGGTTGAGGGCTACCAAGGATTTGGTTTCAAATCCAAATTGGCTGCCAAATGACCGCCAAAACACCTGAGTTATATTCAAGCTACCCGAGTTGTTCATGTTAATATTTTCTCAGTAGTTCTGTCATTCCAAACATTGTCCTTTGAAAATAGCTGAATGGTACTCAGGATTGGCGGGCAAATGCAAGGTGGACACTAAATCCAAAATCGGCTGCCACATGACTTCAAATTAATTCACATTCCCCCCCCCCCCATTGAGTTAACTTTTTGTGTCAATATGAGGTTTTACATGATACTTGGATAATGATTTTGTGGGATAGAATACTCACTGAACCTTATCATTATGTAAATATGACAATATGTCAGTTCCTAAGTTGTTCGCCAAAAAAAAAAATGGGAATGATGGGAACACATAAGATCCATCGTTTTGCCAAGCCCTTTTTGTACAAGGATTAGCAAAGGGGGTTACCACCCCATCCAGATTCATTATAAAGCACCCCGGGTCTTATGATTTTGATACCAGTGGATAGCTATGGTCTCTCTTTCCATTGATACATCAAAATAAGTACCAAATACCTAGTACGGTATCTCAATTACGCAGTCCGCGAGTCCGCACATACATTTTCCACAGAAATAGGCGAAAATCCAAATTTGTGCTTAAAAGGTAATGGTTGTCGCCGGGTTCAATCGTTCCGTTAAAGAGGAGTACCTAGTTACCAAAATCAGACCGTTCTTCTCATTCTTAACGCTTGATCATTTAAGGTCATCTTAGCCAATGGTATATCGCATTGGGTTCTAATTCGTCGTTAAAGAGGTACCGGTTCCCAAAATCATACCTTTATTCTCCTAATTCAAACCTTATAGAATGAAATCAAAATTGACAAAAACATTCAAATCATTGAGCCACATAAAAGGATTGTCGCGTGCATTTGCGACAGACACGTCTTTTCCTAATTACTATCACAGAAACTAACATGTAAATCAAAGGTAAGAAATCCCTTGATCATTAAAGTTTGGAGTTTATTAAGTATACGCAGTCATAATATTGAAAATGTAATGATAAAGGCATATGAGGCAAATGCTCGCTATAAAACAGCCATTGATAGCCAGTTAAACATAGAAGTGTAGCAAAAGAATAAAAAAGGGACACAGGAAGTACGGGCTATATATAAACCTAGCTCTTTCTGGGAGATATTTATAGTAGAGTAAGAATACTTGTGCTTGTTAAACAAAACAGATGAATTGGTAAATTAACCAATAATAGGCACCTTTGATTATGGAAGGGGGTCATATGTTATGATCATAAAGGTAACGTCAATTATGATGATGATACTTGAAGAATCCATGACAACGGCCCAGCTTCAAAGGGACATAGCCCAGCCTTCAAATAAGAAGAGAAGGGTGCACCCATCCAGATCGCGAAAGAGGTCAACAGCCTAGGAGAGGATGGTATTACTGAAAGTGAAAGCGACCGGCTCAAGAACAGTGGTCTTACCTCGCCTGGCAATGCATGATAGGTGCCATTAATCCGATCGCACAGGAAGACAGTGATGTGGACTCAATGCGCACAATGAACTTTTAGAATTTCAGCTGAACCCTCGTCTTACCAAGGGGAGGTGCGTTCTCCCTCCCTTCCCCACAGTGAACTTTGCTCTTGTGCGCTAAAATACCAAAAGCTTGGTAAAAAGCTAGGTAATATTTTCATCCTTCCGGTCAAGTATAGCGAAAAAAAATGTGATGGTACCACCTTCACCGGGGTTAGGGGATTCCGTCAGTTTTTTTTTCAAGTCGAAGGAGAAGGGGTGGGGGAGATGGGGAGGAGAGGTTGACCACACAAGGAATATTGTATGGGACATTTGAAATATATGCATATGTAGTGAGGATTGCTTCCTAAAAACTCTGTTATGCAAAAAAAATGGTCATTTGCCATCATTTAGAGCCGAAAAAAACTGAATGAAAATCTGATTTATTACTACCTTTTAAGGCCCAAAATTAGCTTTGCGCTTTTTTCTATGGAAAAGGTCAATTCACGGACTCGCGGATTTTATGACTTCATTGTGCGCCATTCTCGGTATGTCGGTACTTGTTTTGGTATCAATGGCAGAGGAAGCCTATACCTATCCACTGGTACAAAAATCATAACATCGGGTGCTTTTTAATGAGTACTCCCGGGGTTCCGTGGTCATTAAATCGGATTACATACTGTGGTCCCATAGAAAATCACTACGATCGCTTAAAAACTGGACGAATTCTTGTCATGGATTATAACTGAACAAGTTTGGTTGTTTCATCATTACTACTTCTTTCAGACAAACTATGTACTACATACCATCATGATTTCTATTTTCACGTGGGCTGATCAAAATGGCTGCAAATCATACGGAAGATATTGAAACGTTTACTTTGTTATCAATAAGATAGTGTCATTTTTCTGATGAAATACATTCAGTTTAAACAAAATGTATTTATAATATTTTGAAGCAAAGATTATATTAGCCTGGTATTCACATCTTTAATTTAACACTTATAACCGCGTACTTGGCTTTCAAAGTTTCACGCAGTTCCGTCATCTTAACTACAGCTATTGAAAATTAGGTTAGAGGCTCCCAAGGATTTGGTTTCAAATCCAAATTGGCCGCCATGCCGCAAATCACCCTTATATTTATATTCAAATCAAAGCTACCCGAGTTGTTCATGTTAATATTTTCTCAGTAGTTCTGTCATTCCAAACCCATGTCCTTTGAAATTAGCTGCATGGTACTCAGGTTTGGCTGCAAATGCAAGGTGGCCCCACTTAAATCCAAAATGGCTTCCAAAGTTACTTTCAATAAAATTCACTCTCCCCCCCCCCATGATTAACTTTTTGGTCAATATTAGTTTACAATGAAAATACTGTATAATGATTTTGTGGGATAGAATACTCACCTGACCCTTAGCATTATGTAAATATGATACAATATGTCAGTTCCTAAGTTGTTCGCCAAAAACTGGATAGGGAACACATAATTATCCCTGGTCTTGCAGCCCTTTTTGTTTACAAGGATTTAGCAAGGGGGTACCACCCGCCTCCAGAAATTTCATTATAAAGCACCCCGTGCTTATGATTTTGATAACCATGGATAGCTCTTATGTTGTCTTCCTCTTTCCCATTGATACCAAACTAATAACCAACATACCTAGTACGGTATCTCAATTACGCAGTCCGCGAGTCCGCACAATTTACATTTTCCAGAAAAGCGACAATCCATTTTGTGCTTAAAAGTTAATGGTATCGCCTTGGTGTCAATTCGTCGTAAAGGAGTTACCGGTTTCCTCAAAATATACCTTTATTCTCATTCTTACACTTAAACAGCTTTATCATTTAAGTGTCATCTTTAGCCATGTATCCGCATTGGGTTCAATCGTCGTAAAGAGAGTACCGTTCCCCAAAACTCATACCTTTATTCTCTAATCACAACCTTATAGACTTGAAATCAATTTGACAAACCTTCAATCATTTGTGAGCCACATAAAAAGGAGCGCTTTGCTTTGCCGACATACACGTCCCTTTTCCTAATTACTATACCAGAAACTAAATTTTAAATCAAAGGTAGAAATCCTTTGATCATTAATTGGATGTTTAGTAATTATACCCGGCAGTCATTAAAGTGAAATACCAGGCTAATATAATCTTTGCTTCAAATAGTAAAATACATTTTGTTTAAAATGAATGTATTTCACTCAGAAAAATGACACTATATTATTGATAACAAAGTTAAAACGTTTAATCTATTCCGTAAAATTGCAGCCCATTTTGAATCAGCCCACGTGAAAAATAGAATCATGATGGTATGTAGTACATAGAGTGTCTTAAAAAAGTAGTCCCAATGAATGAAACAACCCAAACCTTTTCATTATATCCTTTCAAGAATTCGGCCAGTTTTTAAGCGATCGATCGTGATTTTCTCTGGACACACTATGTAATCCGACTTTATACCAGGAGTACCCCCGGGATCTCGGACTTCCACAGACACCTGTTTTTTGTCTATTGTCTCTCAAGTCATACAAGTCCCCACAATGCGAGCAACGTCACCAATCCAAACATGCGACCTCCTTGACAACATTTGTGCTTTAATTCTGCTAATAGGCAAATTATTGCCGTAGATATTCTTTCTTTCAACCGGCAAGACATCTTTTTTAAACATACTTAAATTAAAAATTATCCTGTTAGTACACTTTAATATTGAAAATGAATGATAAAGCTATGAGGCAAATCTATGGGGGGCGCTATAAACAGCCATGATCGCAGTTAAAAACCCCATACGCAAGGTAGCAAAAGAATAAAAAAGGGACACCTGCACGTCACTGCTATAAACCCTAGCCTTTCCTGGAGAAGATATATGTATAGTAGTCGGAGTAGGGGGGTGAAAAATCTTGTGACTCTGTAACAACAAGATGAATTTGTATTAATCAATAGAGGCACCCTTTTGATATGAAGGGTCATATTTCTTAATCATAAAGTTAAGTCAATTCTGATGCTATACTGAAGAATCAATGACCAAGGCCCAGCTTCCGAAGTGACATAGCCAGCCTTCCAATAAGAAGAGAGGGCACCTCAAGATCGAGAAAGAGGTCTATAGCCTAGGAGAGGATGGTATTACTGAAAGTGAAAGCACCTTGCTCAAGAACAGTGGTCTACCTCGCCTGTCAATAGCATGATAGTCCATTCATCCGATTCGCCACAGACCGTGATTTGGACTCAAGCGAATGACTTTTAGAATTTCAGCTTAACCTCGTCTTACAGGGAGGATGGTTCCCCCCCCCTTCCCCCAGTGAACTTTGCTCTGGTGGCCTAAAATACCAAACTTTCGTAACAAGCTTCTAGGTAATAATTCTTTCATCCTTTGTGGTCATTATAGCGAAAAAAAATTGTGAAGGTACCACCTTCACCGGGGTTTAGGGTATTCCGTCAAGTCGAAGATAAGGGGTGGGGGAGATGGTTGCCACACAGAACTATTTTATGGACTTTTTGAAAATATTAATGCTAGTACTGGGTTCTAAAACTCTGTTATGCAAACTAGCATTTGCCATCATTTAGAGCCGAAAACTGCCTGAAAATCTGATTTCCTACCTAAATATATTATCACCAAATTAGCTCTTTCGCTATTTTCTATGGAAAGGTCAATACGGACCGCGGATTTTATGACGTCATTGTGACGCCATACTAGTATGTCGGTACTGTTTTTGGTATCAATGGAAAGAGGAAACTAACCCTATCCACTGGTACCAAAATCATAACATCGGGTGCTTTTTAATGAGTTCTCGAGGGGGTGGTAACCCCCCTTGGTAATCTGTGATAAAAAAAAGTTAAAGACGAGGTTTAATTATGTGTTCCCATCATCCAGTTTGTTTGGCAAGCCGAACAACTTAGGATGCCCAAAATAAACACTGACAATATTGTCATTTTGCATGTAATAAGATCAGGTGAGTATTCTATCCCACAAAATCGGTAACCAGTACCATGTAAACCTATAATGACACACAAAGTTAATTCAGAGGAAAGAGAATGGGAACTTTGAGGTAATTTGGCAGCCATTTTGATCAGCACCACGTGAAAAATAGAAATCATGATGGTATGTAGTACATAGTGTCTTGAAAGAAGTCGTCAATGAATGAAACAACCAAACCTTTTCAGTTATATCCTATTCAAGAATTCGTCCCAGTTTTTAAGCGATCGATAGTGATTTTCTACTGGACACACTATGTAATCCGATTTAATGACCAGGAGTACCCCGGGAGTACTCGAGACATTCCACAGACACCTGTTTTTGTCTATTGTCTTCTCAAGTCATACAACGTCACCAATGCCGAGCAACGTCACCAATGCCAAACATGGCGACCTCCTTAGACAACATTTGTGCGTTAATTCTGCTAATAAGGCAATCTTATTGCAGTAGATATTCTTTCTTTCAGACCGCAAAGACATCTTTTAAAACATACTTAAATTAAAAATTATCCTGTTAGTACACTTTAATATTGAAAAATGTAATGATAAAGGCATATGAGGCAAAATGCTACGCTATAAAACAGCCATGATAGCCAGTTAAACATACGCAAGTGTAGCAAAAGAATAAAAAGACACATGCAAGTCACGGCTATAAACCCTAGCTCTTTCTGGAGAAGATATTTATAGTAGGAGTAAGATACTTGTGACTCTGTAAACAAACAAGATGAATTTGGTAATTAACAAATAATAGGCACCCTTTTGATATGACGGGTCATATTTCTGATCATAAAGGTAAAGTCAATTATGATGCTGATACTGAAGAATCAATGACAAAGGCCCAGCTTCCAAGGGACATAGCCCAGCCTTCAAATAAGAAGAGAAGGGTGCACCCATCCAGATCGAGAAAGAGGTCAACAGCCTAGGAGAGGATGGTATTACTGAAAGTGAAAGCGACCTTGCTCAAGAACAGTGGTCTACCTCGCCTGTCAATAGCATGATAGTCCATTCATCCGATTCGCAGACAGACAGTGATTTGGACTCAAGCGAATGAACTTTTAGAATTTCAGCTTAACCCTCGTCTTACCAAGGGGAGGATGGTTCCCCCTTCCTTCCCCCAGTGAACTTTGCTCTGGTGCGCTAAAATACCAAAGGCTTGTGTAAAAAGCTTCTAGGTAATAATTCTTGCATCCTTTCTGGTCATTATAGCGAAAAAAAATGTGAAGGTACCACCTTCACCGGGGTTAGGGTATTCCGTCAAAGTCGAAGATAAGGGGTGGGGGAGATGGTTGCCACACAAGAATATTTTATGGGACATTTTTGAAAATATTATGCATAGTATGGCTCTAAAACTCTGTTTATGCAAAACTGGTCATTTGCCATCATTTAGAGCCGAAAACTGCATTAAAATCTGATATTCCTACCTTTTTAAGCCCAAAATTAGCTCTTTCGCTTATTTTCTATGGAAAAGGTCAATTCACGGACTCGCGGATTTTATGACGTCATTGTGACGCCATACTAGGTATGTCGGTACTTGTTTTGGTATCAATGGAAAGAGGAAGACTATACCTATCCACTGGTACCAAAATCATAAGCATCGGGTGCTTTTTAATGAGTTCTCGAGGGGGTGGTAACCCCCCTTGGTAATCTGTGATAAAAAAAAAAGTAAAGACGAGAGTTAATTATGTGTTCCCATCATCCAGTTTGTTGGCAAGCCGAACAACTTAGGATGCCCAAACTAAACACTGACAATATTGTCATATTTGCATGTAATAAGGATCAGGTGAGTATTCTATCCCACAAAATCGGTATCCAGTACCATGTAAACCTTATAATGACACACAAAAAGTTAATTCATGAGGAAAAGAGAATGGGAATTTGAGGTAATTTGGCAGCCATTTTGGATTTAAGTGGCCATCTTGCATTTGCAGCCAAATCCTGAGTACCGTGCAAGTTAATTTAAAAGGACATGTGTTTGGAATGAGGGAACCACTGAGAACCACGGAGAAAACGTTAACATGAAGAACTCAGGTATCTTGAATATAAATAAGGTGATTTTGGCGGCCATTTTGGAGGCCATTTTGGATTTGAGACCGAATCCTTGGTAGCCTCTAACCTAATTTCAATAGCTTTATGTTTAAGATGGCGCAACTGCTGTAAAAACTTTGACAGGAAGAGCCAAGACGCGGTATAAGTATAATTAAGGTCATTTTGGCAGCCATTTTAATTTTTGGCAGCCATATTGGATTTGGGGCGATATTCGGAGTGGCTCTAGGGTCAATTTGAATGGGGGAATGTTCAGAATGACAGAATTACTGAAAAACCTTTGACAGGAAAAACTTTTGGCAGCCATTTTGGATTTTGGTGGCCATCTTGAATTTGGGGTAAAATTCTGGGTGGCCCCCAAGCTTATTTCAAAGAGTATGGGTTCAAGAAGACAAAATCACTTACAAAACCTTGACTGGAAAAAATGGCAGTTTTTCCTTGGCTGGGACCTGTCTAAGAGTATGTTATTGGCGACATACTGACGAGGTGGAGAAGTTTGAAAAGGCCATAATTGTTGAAGATGTTAGAAACCCGCTGAGATATTTGTACACAGACCGATTATAGTTTGCATTCAGAACTACCATTCAGTCATACTGCAATGGATGTAAGATAGATGATCCATCCCAGTCACAGCACAGTTGCCTCGACCCTGCGGAACAGTAGGCCTACCCTTTTGTGACATCGCAGTGAGCAAAAATAGCCGAATGAGCGTGTGAAATGAGCAAAGAGTCGTAATGATCATGAGAAATGACCAAATGACGTAATGAGCAATGGAAATGATCCGATTAACAATGTGAAATGAGCAAAATGAGCAAGGCCTCAATACATCCTTTTCAAACTATTATATTTAGCTTATTTTAATAGCTATTTTACACAACATAAATGCTATATCCCTCATCACACCATTTTGATTGTCACGATGTGGCAGAAAAGTACAAAAAGTTTAATTTATGGAGGTTGTACATGCTGCAAATCATTCCTGTTGGACGAAATAGTCAGTTGACGACGATCACGAACTGGAACATATGACCCACATTTAAAAACGCAGAATTTGAGTCTGAAATGGAGAATTCGGAAGCAAGTCTGTGAGGAAGATGCGTTTCCAAGGAGATTCCTCACACCTGAAACAACGAGGGTGGAGCGAGCCCTCTGATGAAGAGGCGTCCCATCCGATGAAGAACCAGTTCTTAACTTGTAAGACATGCCACTTTTCAAGACTGGTCCGAATAGGCAAAAGACCGCACCGAAGAGATACGGAGCTGAAATAGAAATTATCATCAATGAGGGCAAGAGTGAAGACCAGCAAGGAATGCAAAACAGAAAGACTCTTTTGGCAGTCAAGAAAAAAACTTCTTTGCCCAGAAAAAAAAAAAAAAAAAACTTTCTTGAGTTCAGTTTACACCCTTCAACAAAATGTCCTTCACGACCCTGCTTTCTTGCTGTTTGGGTCATATCTTGGTGGATTCAATTTAGGTGTGCACGGTTTTGATTTTTTCCTGGGAGTTCCTCTTCGACACTTCCTCTCCTTTAGCTGTTGTGTTTTTAAGCTGAGAAAGGGCAGCTTCAAACATGGTTGGTATATCTTGATATTCTTTAGCACATTTCCTTGGAAAGGCCTGATTATGTATTCCCTGTCCTGCACCTCTGGGTTATGAATTTCCCGGCAGTCTTGTTCACTAGTTGGTCAAATTTGGCATAGTTATGGGGTTTTGGAGCGATCCTCTTTACATTCTGGATCCAAGTCATCATTGAAATCCTTGCCAGCTGCTTTCCTATAGTTAAAGCGCAGCTTAAAAGGTACTTTGTTTGGTCTTACGGTAGAGTTGACTTGGACCGATTGGTCGATGTTGAGTTAGTAGAACAGGATCCCGAACATTCTTGCTATACGGTTAGAGATGTTGTTGCTACAATAGCTAGATTAGGGTTGTAAACCTCTCTTCCACTGACACTATAAATGATGGCGGGCAGTTAGGGCGTGAAGGAGAACTTAGGATGTTGATTGTCTAACCATTCCTTCGCCAGCCGTCCGACTTTATTGGTTTCATTGTATAGTAAGGTTTAATCAGAATCCCAAAATTTTGAACTTGATTTCAAATTTAAACCTCTGTAGTATTTACCCCTTATTTACAAGTCCACACATTTTCCCAATGGTTTGGACCCAAAAATTCTGTTTCACACCCTTCAAACTTAGAAAAACTTTTCAAACCTTCTTCCCCAAACTTCTAAATGGGATCTGGTTTATAACCCTAATAGTAGCCCCATGGAATACTATGGCTGTTTGAAATCGTCATGAAGAAATGAGGTTTGGTGGAATTCCCGGGATTGGAATTGTAGCCCAGTCAAAATAGAATGATGCTGCCATTAACCCAACACTAATTCAACAGATTCAACGATTGTATTTAGAATACCTTTTAAAACAACCTTAAAAAATTTTTCAAAAGTTCTTACCAAAATCAAGGAGTGGGACATTATTTTTAAGGGGCTAAGGTTTATACGGGGTCAAAATTGAAAAGTATCAAACGCGTTGAAAAGTATGTCAACGTGTTCGTTTCATTGCAGATTAAAATTGTTTCTGTTGCCATTTGTGTGGGGTCACATTCATCCATTATTGGACTAATTGGAGGGTGCTTGAATTCTACTGATGATTTTTGTAAACTGATGTAGCTATGACAGAGCTGAGCTCAATGGTGAGGATTTCGATGCTGTTGTCAGCAGACATTCAGGTTCCTTCTACACGATGCCTGTTTTCACATATATGACTTCTACTGTCCGATGTGGCTCTCGATGACAAGGACCATTCCTGGTATGTTTTGGGCGATGAATATCAGTTCCTCTGTGGGTTTCCTACATACATAGGAAATCGCATTGGAGATTGTTTACACATGTCCAGCAAGATGTTACTTTTTTGCACACAAACATACCTCCACTTCATGAGGCTATAGTCAAGGCCGACCTTAGAAAAGGCCTGCGCTGGCCTGTAGTCATGATATCGGAATATTTGAGAATTGATGTTATGAAAGAAACAGTGTCTGGTGGTGTAATATTGGCTCACTGAAGTGGACATCACAGACGATTCTCTACTTCTCCCTTGTTCCAAAACACAAATAAATCCTGATCTGCTTCCATGTAGCCCCTCTTTTTTACAGGAAAACCTTAGATCGCCGATTCCGGTTCTCTAATCTGTTGAGACATCGACATTCAGTCCATGAGGAGTCACCTCTAGGTGGAAGATGCTCACCAAGGTTCAATTACAATATATTTTAACTTGGTTGATGGCAAGTCTTTTTTTTTTTCACAAGGCAACTCTCTTACCCTTAAAGTGCCCCCCCCCACCGGGGGTGGGGTCCATAGTACCAACATTTTTTTTTTTTGGCGATTTCTCCAGTTTACCATCACATTTTTTTCAAGGAGTTTTTTGCTAATTGTCTGATTTATGATACGCTTCTCTTGGATACCTAAAAAACTATTCCGCCCACGGCCTCATCGAATAATTAGGTTGGGTTCCCTAGGACACCCCCCCCTTGGGCACAACAGAAGTGAAAAATCAAGATATTTTTTACTAATGAAAAAATTAACAGTATTAATTCTGCGATTTTTTGCTTAGAATATACCTTAGGAGGCAAATTAATAATATTAATAATCTTAATTCAATAACATTTTATATGCTGAATAGCATAATTTTAATTTCTCATGACGTCGCTTAACTGTGAAGTATATGGGAAAACCAAGATGATTTTAAAGTTTCTGAGAAAAATACAAGATGGTAATAAAACTTTTGGCTAATTTTGCAAATGATTATTTTCAATGGTTATTCTAGAGTAGATATAATGAACAGGGCCGTAGCCGGGGGGGGGGGTGCCCCAAAAATGACAAAGGTCCGCTTTTATCATGTTGAAGGTCCGCTTTGCCATGTTTAAGGTCCGCTTTGTGATGTTAAAATTTTTTCGCGGCTGAAATTATAAGGGTTTGGGATACACTGTTCAACACGCATTGCTACTAATATTATACTGTTTTTACTGTTTTGTTAACGGCGATGATGTACAGTGCCTTCCACACCCCCCCCCCCCCCTTCACTGTTGGATGCGACGTAAAAAAATTGGGGCAACCTGCGAGGTAGCGAGCCGAAAAATTGTTTCTAGACAAAAAAGTCCACTTCTGGCATATCCGCACCCCCCCCCCCCCCCGAATACTTAAGGGTTAAACTCCTTAGAGACTGTTTCAGGGGTTTGTATTTGCTTAAGAAACTCGTT
Organism: Ophioderma brevispina; assembly: GCA_023653785.1. Lineage (NCBI taxonomy): Eukaryota > Metazoa > Echinodermata > Ophiuroidea > Amphilepidida > Ophiodermatidae > Ophioderma > Ophioderma brevispina. The sequence goes on along the minus strand of JAMKCH010049206.1, from coordinate 5,208 downwards.
CTGGATTTAAGGCGGTTAACAGCAACTCGCTACCCGGATATAGATTACTTGATATTACATATTGACAGCAACGTTCTTGCATGCTAGCTTCACTATGGCGATGTTTGGTGGAGCTATTCCTGCTACACACAAAATTGTAAGCGTGTCAATTGACACAAAAATGTTTCATTTCCGTCTCTCCAGCGGCACATCAAACTCAGAAAATGCGTCATTTTACACACTTAAAATGTGTCACTTGACTCATAAATCATTAAATTTTAAGTCACTGTGCACACTTAAGTAGGTCACATGACCCATTTGATCCAACAAACGAATCATTTGAAATAAGTAAATGAGTCCATGTATGTGACCTACCAATGTGCGTTACTGTGAAAACCCTCAGTGTGTCAAATGAGTTACCTTGCTATAGTCAAGTGTGCCGCTGCAGAGACGGAATGAAAACACATTCAAAACAGGTCAAATTGACCTACTTCGACTATGAACCCTCTAATATGTCAAATTGCATAGTTGCCGCGGTATATCGCATACGCCTTTGCGCGCATCCGTGACGAGTCGATCTTGAACTATTTATTTGTGTCAAGATAACCTTGACAACACGTAAATGCCTCGTGCAACCTGTTATGACACGTGTTTCCATCGTGTCGATTAACATAATTTTACTGTGTCCAAATTCATGATCTTCAAATGTGTCGAATGACACACTTTAACTTGAAAAAAATTGTGTGTATGATGTATAGTTTCTCTGTTAGGGTGTTGGACCAAGATATCCTGTGATAAGACGGAAGGAAGCATTTAAAGAAAGCTGTGGAAGCTTGTTTGGCATGGGCGATCTTTTTCCATAAAAGACAGTATCTCGCCATGAGTAGCACCACAACACAGGGCCAGTGCCATCGACCCTTATGGTAATGTGGGCGGGCACCCTATCTTGTCCAGTAAGTTTTTCAGCATGTTATGACGTGAGAGCAGGGGACTGTTAAAGGTGTTGAGTGTGCCTTTCCCGTACATTGTGAATTTTTGCAAACAAGTACTTTGGCATTGATATCCATAAATTGATGGAACACGTGCCAACCCCCCTTAATGACCCCCAGCTTGGGTTTCAAACATGGTTATACAGGGGTCAAAATTTAAAATGTTCTGAATGTGTTAAAAAAAAGCACCCCATGGTGTATGTCTGGTCACAAGGATTCCAAAAAGGTATATTTGACAACTATCCTATGGCTTATAGTGTCCTGAGTTATGGTGTAAAAAAAAAAAAACGGTAAAACATAGTTGAAAAAGCAATTTTGATGTGTACATGGGACAAAAGTTAAAGTTTGCTGATTCAGTTAATATGTGGTGGTCAACTTGTTTCCTTACGGAATAGTTTGCCTTATCTGTAGCTTAGGTTTCACGTTATCCAACAAAATAGGGTCCCACGGGGTCTAGAATCCAATAGCTGCCGCCAATAGCTGTTTGACCTGTATTCCGCTTTGGTTAATAACCAGACACGTCAGATAGTCAAAACTATTCCTATATTTCATTCTATGAGCTCAACAACACTTTAAAAAACAACAAAAAATCAACGCACATTTACAGACAAAAAATTGGAGCAACTTTTAATTGTTGACCCCTGTACAAACCAAAATTGCTTTTTTTACATTTTTAACAGTTTTTTTATCTCCCATAATTTTCTGAAACTAAAGTCCCGGTAGTATAACCTATAACCTTTTTGGATCCTTTGTAACCAGCAGACATCATGGTGTGTTTTTCACACACAATCGAACATTTTAAAAAATTTTAATCACCCCTGTGTAAGACCTTGAAACCAATCCAGGGGGCCTGAAAGGGGTGTGGCAAGTGCTTCATCAATTTTTTTTTATTATCAATTGTATAAAAGTACTTGTGTACCAAAAGTCACCAGTTTATTCGAATTTGCACAACTCACATAAGATCTGTTTTTCACTACAGTCCACCCTATGAACATACTGTTCTCCCTCATCCCAATGTGGGTCTTATAAGAGATAGTGCGGTTCAAAGTAACTCCTAGCTAGACAGGGTAGTGCAGTGCTCCATGATGTTCAGACCGCTTTGATGTTTGCTTCACGGTTTGCGTAATGAAACACACCCCACACTAGCTAGGTAGTGATGGGTTAATGAGTTAAGATCTCTACATCCTGATGATCTTTGTTATGTCTCCCTTTCTGATTAAGCGTGCTTTTTTAAGTGCACATAGAGATTTTACAAAATGACATAAGTCAAAATTTTGATTTGTGCTGATCATCAATGGCAAATCAAATTTAAAGTTGTAGACACAATGTCCTGTTTTGCTGCATTTATAAGCCCGTAGTGTAACTTAAAGGAGAACCGTGCTAAGAATAACTTATACAAGATACGCTATAAAAATAATTATTTGAACACATAATCGAGTGGTTTTCGTGGAAAAACGTAACTATAAATTAACCATACAAATGAATTAAAACGTTTTTTGTCTGACCATGCGCTATTTGAAATTCCGCCAGTGTATATGAGATATGTATAATGTGTTAAGCGTACTGACGGCACAGTATCGTCATACATTTTCTCACGTGATGACGCTTTCATCAATGTGCATTTCTTATGGCATGTATGACGCAAACGTGCCGACCGTATCGCATAACACGTTACACAATAGCGCGAATTTTAAATAGCGCATGGTCAGACTAGATGACTTTAATTCATTGTTATATGGTTAAAACCCTCCGTCTACCGAGGGGGGGCGCCCCTCAAGGTTTTTTCCCCGGCTTGCTAACACCCCCTTTTTGGCGCCAAATTATTTATATAATGTCAATGTGTCAATTTGCATGTCCGCTCCCGTTTAATCCAAAACAACATCCACCGGGGTATAGGTTGAAGATACAGGGTGATCAAGTGATGGATAGGGGGGTGTAACCACCCCCCCTTCGAAGAGACGTACCAACATGCCTAACCAGCACACGGAAACATCACAGACACTTGATTTGGGTACCAAGAGATGGCTATGGTCCTCTTCTTTGCCTATTGATACCAAATTCAGTACCAACATTCCTACATTACGAACTTCACAATTGACGTCATAAAGTTTGCATGTCAGCAAAACTGCCATTTCCATAGAAGAGACACGTGGAAAAATTCAATTTTTTCGCCAAAAAGTTAGGAAAATCAGATTTTCATTCGCCGTTTTTGACTCTAAACAAACTTGATGGGAATTGACTAGTTCTTAAATATAATTACAGCATTTTTAGAGTCTATAATACGGTGTTGAGTCCGCTAAAATTTGCGAATATCAATTTTCTGGACCTTTTTTTTGTTCCGTATTTTCGTACTTTCCTCACCATATGATGCCGTCATGTGACGTCATAATGGGGATGTTAGTACTTATTTTGGTACCAATGGAAAGAAGAAACAACTCTAAGTCTTCCTTTGGTAACCAATTTACAAGGATCGGGTGTTCAGTAACGAAAATCACAGGGGTTGGAAACCACCCCTTCGTGGAGTTTTGTTACAAAAAAAATGGCTCAGGTAGACGAGGTTAATATGAATTTCCGTTTTTCGATGAAACACTCGATATGTAGTCAATAAATATTTTTATGAGTAATATTGTAAATATCTTATCGTTGTACGGTTCTCCTTTAAGTTTAGCAAATTATAAGGACCATGCTTTTTATTTTAAGTCTCTCGGGGTTTCTTTTCCTTTATTAATAATTTACTGTACATGTTTTAGTGTTATTCTTATTTAAGCTGATTTAAACTGATAATTGACAATTTTGACTTCAGCTTTACTTAAAATACATCGATGGTTCAGAGATAAATTTTGTCCATCTTAATATTTCAAAAAAATTGTGTTCGCAATGATTTTAAAAAACCATAATGAATTTTCACTCCTCAAGTAAGATCCATCTTCGGCATATCTGTCGTTAAAATATTTTTTATTATTTCAAGATATCGCCATCAACACTCTTTAAACACATAGTCAAATTTTATCCACAATGTGTTTGATAAAACAAACTCGATTGAACATAATACAAAATTTATTATTATTTTAATTATGTTCTTTTTGGCAGCAGCAAAACCTACGAAATGTGAAAAATTCTGCGAGTTCTTAAACCAAGTAATTGATTGGAGCTTAAAAGAATGCTTCCAAAGTCTTCAGGTAGAAAGTAATTTCGTAGTTTTGGTATTATCAGCTTGTTTGCATCGTTCAATCAAAAACCGGGAGGCACGACCTTTCAATGTGGATTTGCTTTGCGCACGATTTGCGCTTATCATTGTTTTCGACTTAAAGTGTGTGTGTGGGGGGGGGGGGGGGGGGTTTTGGGGGGGGGGGGGGTCCAGCCAGTAACGTAAAGAAAAATATGCAAAGTTATATTTAAATTAACAAACACACAAGAACGTTGGTAGTGCTAAACACTTAGGTGACCAAACAGTTACACTAGTGTTATCTTTTATTAAAGGTGCAACGAGTTAGATTTCAAGCTATCTATATTTTCTGTCTGATGGTGATTTCAGGAGGATAATTATTAGTAGAACACCGGCGCTGTCACCTTCGGAGCCTACTTTTATCCGTTTTAGATAAGCATGATATATCTCCCTCTGTAGGTGACTTAATTAGTAAGGAAAACATCAACTAATCTCTTTGATCTAGATTAGTGGTGTTCTGAGGTCTGTGGCCTTGGACCAGACTTTGAGGGGTTAAACCTGGTTTGGTGTGCGCTCAAACCATTCCACTTCCCTCACAGCATATTTCCGAAGTTGCTTGTAGCTCATCTTCTCTGAATGTTTGAGCTTCTGCTGAGCAAGATGACATAGCTCGCTCTGAATGCAATTTTGGCTGTTGTATCGGCTATAGAGTTATTGAAGAACCTCTGCTTCCTTCTATTGGAACGGCGTATGTTAGAGCCTCATTCTGTGTTTTCAAAGTCAGCCACTAGATCTTAGTATTTGTAAATTCTTTCTTGCATATATGTATTGGATAGGTTCTTCTTCATAGGGACCGCCAGCTCTATTATGATCACGGCCTTTTTTTGGTAGAACGTTGGTGATCTCTGGAGGGGGAACACTATTTTTTATGTTCCTCATCCATCAGGAATATTCAGTAATTGGCCTTCTTCAGAATAATGGTTGGCTCTGTCTTAGGCACTGGTAAGACTGGGAATTCGATTAGGTTGTACCAGTTCAGATTCTCAGGTGTGTTTTCTGGTTTATCTCTACGAC